>ML293880.1:598-53297 GCA_005239495.1 Nicotiana undulata | reverse complement strand
GGAACCAGGGTCAAATAAAGCCAAAGCATCACTGTGACAAACTGAAATAGTACCTGTAACCACTGCATCTGACGCCTTAGCATTAGGCCTGGTCGGAAGAGCATAAATACGTGGCTGGCCTCCACCTGCTCGACCTCCCCCTCTAGGGCGACCTCTAGCTGCCTGACCACCACCTCTGGCGGTCTGGGTAGGTGGTGGTATGACTGGGGCTGAAGCCGAGGGCTGGACCCTCTGCTGAGCTGAACTATTAGGACGATGGAGACACTGCCTCCACTCATGTCCGAACTCTCCACACTCATAACAAGTACCTGGAGCCGGAGATTAAAACTGACGAAAACCCCTGCCACATAACTACCAGACGAACCATGCATAGAAGAGCTTTGATAAGATGTTGCTCGGGCGGAGCTTTGAGTTGGAAGGGCACTAAAAGATGAACGTCCCTGATGAGCATTGCGAGGACCCTGCCCCGACGGTACACCACTGTATGCTGGGCGAACTGACTGTGGATGTCTAAATGAACGACCTCTGTTAGGCTGAAATTGCCCTCTGGAAGGGGCACCACTGAAATTTCTTGATCCCCGAGGCCTCTTGATCTCTCTTTCCTTACGATCCTGCCTACGAACTGACTCAATATACCAAGAAATATCAACAACCTGCTCAAATGTGACTCCAGACACCCTCTCTCTGGTCATCAAAATCAAAATTCGAAGCTGATACGAGAGACCATCTACAAACCTCCTAATCCTCTCCCTATCAGTAGGGACAATCTCAGAAGCATGTCTGGCTAACTCAGAAAACCTCATCTCGTACTGGGTGAATGATAATTCTCCCTGGCGCAGCTGCTCAAACTGCCTACGCTGCTCCTCTCTGTGGGACTGAGGAACATATTTCTCCAAAAAGATCATGGAGAACTGCTGCCAGGTGAGAGGTGCTGAACCAACCGGTCTACGCCTCTCGAATGACTCCCACCAAGTAAAAGTAGCACCCGCAAACTGAAATGTAACAAACGAGACCCCACTGGTCTCCAAAATACCCGCAGTACGTAGTATCCTCTGGCATTTATCAAGAAAATCTTGGGCATCCTCACCCTCTGTGCCACTGAAAGTCGGAGGCTTAAGTCTGCTGAACCTTTCCAACCTACGCTGCTCATCCTCAGGCATAGCAGCGACCACAAAATCCTGAGCTGGAGCAACCGGCTAAACTGGGGCCGCTCCTGGTGCCTGAATACCCCGTACAACCAGCTCAGGTGTCCGGGCAGCTGGAGTCTGATTACCTCCATCAGCCTGAGCTGCAGTGGCAGTAGTAGACATAGCAGCTGCCTGAGCCAAACTGGAACACACCGTCAATATCTGAGCTAGGGTCTCCTGAAGACCCGGAATAACAATAGGCACTGCCGGTGCTTGAGCTCGTTCCGCTAGGGCTCCATCGACTGGAACCTGATCCTGAACAATAGGGGGATCCTGTGGTACCACCCCGGCTGCTGCCTGAGCTGGTCCCCTACCTCTACCTCGGCCTCGACCCCTTGTGGGTCTGGCTGGTGCCTGGTTACCCTGGTCGGTATTGCGTTTCCTCACCATCTGCGAGAGAATGAAACAACGTAAGTTTAGATTTCAAGAATCAAAAGATTGGCACGAAAGAGTTCAAGAAAATAGAGATGTTTTCTAAAAGTTCGGCAGCCTCTCGAAGATAAGTACAGCCGTCTCCGTAGCGATCCGCTAGACTCTACTAAACCTGCTCATGACCGTTGAGTCCTATGTTACCTAGTTCTCTAATACCAACTTGTCACGACCCCAAATCCTAACAGGCCGAGATGGCGCTTATCGTGGAACTAGGATAGCCGACCATCACTTTACTACACATTTATTCAATTATAACAGTTCACAATTTAATAATTAGCAAACAACCATAGCATAAATAATATAAATAAGTATTAGCGTTCCCATATTGGCCTAAACAACCTCCCAAGAACTGGAGTCAATAGTCATGAGCATCTAAGAATAAATAAATTTAACTCTGCTAAAACAATAATATATGTCTCTGAATCAAATGCTAATATCAAATAAGGAAGGGAAATGGAGAAGCTGTGGACGCTGGACAGCTACCTCGAAATCCCGTGAAATGCTGCTATCAACTGCGTCAGCTACTGCTGCGAACTAGTACCTGGATCTGTGCACAGAGGCACAGGGAGTCTTTATGAGTACGCCAACTCAGTAGTAATGAAAATAAATCACAGTCTGAGTAATATAAACACAAGAACATGTACACAATTCCACAAAACAGTGAAACACCAAGTCACCACGTAGTATTCATCAACTAATAAGTTCGAAATCAGTTTCCCGAAATCCCTTGAAAACAAGTACAATATCAGTATATCTCAGTAAAATTCTCAGTAAAAACCAGTTTGAAAATGAAGAAAATCACAGTTTGAAAACTCAGTAAAACCTTTCGTAAAACTGCCCCTCGGGCCATAATCATTTCGTGTAACAATATTTTCCAGTATCAGCCCATCAGGCATACTCACAATCACTCTGCCCATCAGGCAACCTCACGATCACTCTGCCCATCAGGCAACCTCACAATCACTCTGCCCATCAGGCAACCTCACAATCACTCTTTATAAGCCCCGCAGGCATCGCTCAATCGGTACCGACGCTCACTGGGGGTGTGTACAGACTCCGGAGGGGCTCCTACATCCCAAGCGCTATAATAAGCCACAACATGGCATAAATCACAAACAATATAGGCCCGCAACCTCACTCATATCATATCATCCTCACAATATAGGCCACCAGCCTCACTCATACCATAACATCCTCACAATATAGGCCAGCAGCCTCACTCATATCATAACATCCTCACAATATAGGCCAGCAGCCTCACTCTTTCAGACACTCTCAATTTGCCCTTCAGGCCATAATATACCGGGTTCTCGACCCAAAAACAGTGTTTCATTTTCAAGAAAGTAGTATCAAAATACTCTGAGTGTCAAAACAATTTCACAGAAAAGACCGAGTGAAAAACCATAACATATCAGTGAGGAATATATAGTAAACACAGCCCTCAAAGTGTAAACAAGTCGGCACTAGGCCCCAAACACGGCTTACAACCCAAAACATATCATAATATATAAATACTATTTAAGCAAAGGCTTAAAAATTGGTTTCGAAACTCAATAGTCGCCCAAATAGGAAATATGTTCCAAAGTTTCCACCTTTTTATTTCAAAACCCGTGAAAGGGTGCATAGTCCGGGGTTTCATACCCTCAGGACATGATTTAAAGACATTACTTACCTCAAAACTAGCCCGTAATTATTCTGCAACACGCTTGCCTCTCGAATCAACCTCCGAAGGCTTCAAATCTACCAAGTTCAGATTTTTATCATCAACATATGTTTAAGGAATAATTTCCAATTGAAAAATATCGAATTTAACTCAAAATCCGAAACCGGTCAAAACCCGACCCCCGGGCCCGCGTTCTAAAACTCAGAAATTTTTACAGAAGTGTTCTTCATCTTCTCACGATTCCGTACATATAAAGAACACCAAAATCGGAGTCCGTTTGACCCCTCAAATCGACCCTTGAAGGTCTCATAATCTCAAGCCCTAAAACCCAAATTATTTACTGATTTCTCATGAAATTACACTGGTTTTAGGTCCTATAATCACTCATAATCGAGTTTTAATGACTAGAACACTTACCTCAATGAAGAACAAGGATTTCCCTCTTCAAAATCGCCCCCAAGAGCACTTTTCTGTACAACAATGGTGTAAAAACGAGTTTAAGTCGCGGATGAAATATTTAAATACTGCCCAGATCAATACTCTATGCGTTCGCGGTCAACGGGACGCGTTCGCGTTAACCAGTGTACCTTGCCCTCCGTGATCGCGCTCTAGGCACCGCGTTCGCACCCCCAGGTCCGCGTTCGCACTGACCAACGGCCTGGGGTCCCCCAGGTGACCTGAACCCTTATGCGAACGCACTAGGTAGCCCGCGTTCGCGATGCACCTCCCACCCCTTCTCCGTGTTCGCATCTGAACCACCGCGGACACACAACACAAAAATCCCTGGCCCAAAATTTCCTCTATGCGAACGCGGGCCCCCTTCCGCAAACGCATAGGGTTAATTCCCTGTGCAAAAACACCAGAAAACCAACATTTCTCCCAAGTCCAAAAATGCCCGTTAACCATCCGAAATCAATGCCGAGCCCCTCGGGACCCCAACCAAACTTACCAACATATCCCGTAACATCATTCAAACTTATTCGTACTCTCGAAACCCCAAAACTTACATCAAAACACAAAATTCACATCGGATTCAAGCCTAAGAACTTTGAAATTTCTAAAATTCACCAATGATGCCGAAACTATCCAAATCAACTCCGATTGACCTGAAATTTTGCGGACAAGTCAAAAATGACATTACAAACCTGTTCCAACTGTCAGAATTCCATTCCGACCCCGATAGCCTATTTTTCACTGCCGACCGGAATTGCCAAAACTAACTTTCACCAATTCAAGCCTAATTCTACACCGGACATCACAAAATTATTCTGAAAACACTCCTAAGTCCCAAATCACCTAACGAAGCTATCCGAGCCATAGAATCCGCATTCCGAGGTTGTTTACCAATAAGTCGACTCTTAGTTGACCTTTCCCATTTTAAGGCTATTCTTAAGGACTAAGTGCCTGAATTCTCATTTAACCATTCCGGTTCCAAGCCTATCAACTCTAACACATTAATAATAGAATAAACAATCTATAATAAGTCAATAACAACAGTTATAATGCAGGTTTTTCGTAATGACAGACCGAGTCGTTACAAAAACTTCCCTAGACCTCGGCCTAGTTTTGATCGCAGACCTCCAAAATAATATACCACCATCGATGAACCCATCGACCAGCTATATGAGAAGCTCAAAGCTGCTGGTTATGTCACACCCATCCCCGCTGCAACCCCTGAAAACCCTTCCTAGTGGGTTAACCCAAACAAATCTTGTGCATACCACTCCGGCATTAAAGGACACAGCGTCGATGAATGCCGTTCTTTGAAAGACAAAATACAGTCCTTCATTGATAACAAGATCATTGTGGCAAAAGAATTCTCTCCAAACGTCCGTGACAATCCTCTGCCAGACCATAAGGGTAGAGGTATCCACATGATCGAAATAGAAGATGACTGGGATTTCGAGGTATCAATAGGGTTGATCGTAGAAGGCGATAACCCAAATAAACCAACAATCACTCTCAATCCGATCATAGTGCAGATTCAACCGTCTGGGGATGCTGAGGTAAATATATCAATACCTCTTGAGTATGAACTAGCGCCACCCGCAAAGACACCGGTACCAATTGAGGTTGAATTTGTGTCTCCGGCAAATGCACCCGCACCATTTGAGGTTGAAGTCTTGCCACCCAAGGCGCGTGTTCCATTCGAAGTGAGGATAGCCGCACGGATCCCAGTGGAAATGACAACCACGCCACCCTCCTATACAAATGCTATACCTTGGGATTATACAACCGAGGCGAGAAGGAAAGAGAAGGTCAAGACTGAAAAAGTTATCGCAGCACAGGGTATGACAAGAACTGGTAGAGTCTATACCCCTGAGTATTTGGCCGAATCAAGCAAGCAAGCTTCAAATCGGCCTCCCCTTATGGTGACAGGTCCGGATGATCTCTGGAGGAAAGTACAGGCCAAGGAGTATTTTGTCATCGACCAGTTGAACAAGACGCCAGCACAAATATCCATTCTCTCTTTACTGCAGAATTCTGAGACGCATAGGAGCGCTTTATTGAAGGTTTTGAGTGAAGCCTATGTGACGAATAACATCACTAGCGGGGAAATGGCCAATATGGTAGGCCAAGTGCTGGAAAGCCATAAGATCACCTTTCATGAAGACGAGTTGCCACTTGAAGGGTTGGGTCACAACAAAGCATTGCACATCACCGTACAATGTTAAGATTATTTCATCACCAGAATCCTGATCGATGGAGGATCCAGTCTTAACATCTGTCCACTGATAACACTCAAGAAACTGGGTAAAGGACTGCATGAGATAAAGGATGAAGCAATCAATGTGAAAGCTTTCGATGGTTCTCAAAGGTCCACCATTGGTGAATTTAGTCTATGCCTGCAGATGGGACCAACCTGGTTCGAGGTCGATTTCCAAGTAATAGATGTACCAGCGTCCTACAACTTGCTATTAGGACGACCCCGGATCCATGACGCCGGGGCCGTAGTGTGAATGCTGCATCAGGCAGTGAAGTTCGAGTGGAACCACCATGAGGTGATTATTTACGGCAATGGTAGCAACCCTATTTACAGCCGCCAGGCTATTCCGGCAATCGAGGGAAGAAGGAAGCTAGGCGGAGAAACTTACCCCCACATTGAACGCGTCAATGATATCGACAAAGACAAATGGTAGGATAGCAAAATCGAAAGCATACTAAGCTGGAGTGGGTACGAGCCTGGCAAAGGGCTCGGCAAGAACCTCCAAGGGATCTCCAAACCTATCAAGATCAAAAGCCATGTCACCACTTTTGGTCTGGGATACGACTATACTTGGCAAGAGTATAACGACTGGTCGCAACCTTGCGCGGTCCTTACTACTCACTGGACCAGCCCATACCACACCTGAAGTAGACCTTCCAACGGGCCGACATTATTTATGGGTCAGACGAAGAGGAAGCACTCGTCGCATTGAGGAACTTATTCCTGGAGGATGATGACATGGACTGCTGTTTTATTCTCGAGGAGGAGGAGGATGAAGGCCCTTCCATACAGGCTGTGAGTAAAGGAGCATACCTCAAGAATTGGACCATCAGGACAACCTAAGAGCGACGAGCCTCGGGGTAGCAAGGCTAAAACAAGCATTATTC
Source organism: Nicotiana undulata (assembly GCA_005239495.1). Classification (NCBI taxonomy): domain Eukaryota; kingdom Viridiplantae; phylum Streptophyta; class Magnoliopsida; order Solanales; family Solanaceae; genus Nicotiana; species Nicotiana undulata. The sequence goes on along the minus strand of ML293880.1, from coordinate 46,421 downwards.
AGTGTCTTATATACTAAATGTTTTTTTCTTTTCGCATTCTTCAATTCCTGCAATAAGTTCTTCAATGTTCAAAACAATTATTTAGATTATCAAAAGCATTTTAATTTTCTTATGAATCAAATATTTATTGCTATCGTTTTTTCTCTCATTACTTTACATATACAACATTACTATTACTTGTCTTGATGAACCAATGACTATGACATGCAACGAGACAACGAAACAAACGGACATTGATTCAAAGGGAGATGACATACCTGACGAGATTGTCAAAGAAGTTGAGAATTTTGAGAACATACCTGAGTCCAACCTGGATGAAACCGAAGTTGTCAACCTGGGAGATTCAGAAAATATCAAGGAAACTCAAATCAGCATTCATTTGTCACCATCAGAAAAGAAGGAATACACGAAATTCTTGAAAGAATATGAGGACATATTTGCCTGGTTGTACGATGACATGACTGGTCTGAGTACATCTATTGTGGCTCACAAACTGCCAACCAATATTCAAGCTTGATATGAGTTTGAAAATCAAGAAAGAAGTTACCAAACAGATTAACGCCAAAGTTCTCAGGGTAGTCGAGTACCCGGCATGGTTAGCTAACATTCTGCCAGTGCCAAAGAAGGATGTGAAAGTCAGAGTCTATGTCGACTACCGGGATCTCAACCGGTCCAGTCTGAAAGATGACTTCCCTTTGCCAAATATACACATCCTGATTGACAATTGCGCCAAGCATGAGCTATAGTCATTCGTGGATTGCTTTGCTGGTTATCATCAAATTTGGATGGATGAGGAAGACGATGAGAAAATGGCTTTCATTATGCCGTGGGGAGTATACTGCTACAAAATGATGCCATTCCGCCTGAAGAATGCAGGGGCCACATAAATGAGGGCCATGACCACTATCTTCCACGACATGATTCACAAAGAGATAGAGGTATATGTGGATGATATTATTAACAAGTCCAAGAAAGCCACCGATCACATAGCCGACTTGAGGAAGTTCTTCAATAGATTGTGAAAATACAATCTGAAGCTGAATCCTGCAAAGTGTGCATTCAGGGTTCCTGCTGGAAAGCTGCTTGGGTTTATTGTCAGCCGCCTAGGGATAGAATTGGATCCGTCAAAGTGTAAAGCCATTCAAGAACTACCACTGCCAAGGAACAAGAAAGATGTGATGAGTTTCTTGGGAAGGATTAACTACATCAGCTGGTTCATAGCACAGTCTACAGTTATATGTGAGCCGATCTTCAAAATGCTAAAAAGGGACGCCGCAACCAAATGGACTGATGACTAACAAAAGGCTTTCAATAGAATCAAGGAATACCTGTCAACACCACTAGTCCTAGTACCGCCTGAGCCCGGTAGACCTTTTCTAGTCTAACTTGCAGTGTTAGATGGCGCCTTCGGTTGCGTTCTGGGGCAGCACGACGAAATAGGAAGAAAGGAGCAAGCCATCTATTATCTCAACAAGAAATTCACTCGATACAAAGCTCGGTATTCTCTCTTGGAACGCACTTGTTGCGCTTTGACCTGGGTAGCTCAGAAGCCGAGGCACTATTTCTGTGCCTACACCACATATCTCATATCAAGGATGGATCCCTTGAAGTACATCTTTCGGAAGCCCATGCCCACTGGCAAGCTATCCAAGTGGCAAATCCTGCTGAGTGAATTCGACATTATCTATGTGACTCAGAAAGCGGTTAAGGGTCAGGCACTGGAAAACCACCTTGCTAAAAACCCCGTGGACAAAGAATACGAACCTCTGAAAATGTATTTTCCTGATGAAGAGATATCATTCATAGGAGAAGACATTGCAGAATCCTATGACGGTTGGAGGATGTTCTTTGATGGAGCAGCGAACTTCAAGGGAGTCGGCATTGGGGCCGTCTTAATATCGGAAACCGGTCAGCATTATCCGGTGTCTGCCAACCTCAGATTCCCCTGCACCAACAATATGGCAGAATATGAAACCTACATCTTAGGGCTCAACATGGCCATTGACATAAACGTCCAGGAGCTGTTAGTGATTGGTGACTCAGATTTGATGGTACATCAGGTACAAGGAGAATGGGCTACCAAGAATTCCAAGATACTGTCCTACCTACACCACGTGCAGGAATTGAGAAAAAGGTTCACGAAGATAGAATTTCGGCACGTCCTCAGAATCCAGAACGAGTTCGCCGATGCATTGGCCACTCTGTCCTCTATGATTCAGCATCCAGACAAGAATTTCATTGATCCCATTCCAGTGAAGATCCACAATCAGCCAGCATACCGTGCCCATGTCGAAGAAGAAGCAGACGGAAAACCTTGGTTTCATGACATCAAGGAATATTTGTCAAAAGGAGAGTACCCAGGGCTCGCAAATCCTACTCAGAAACGCACACTTCGGAGACTGTCAAACAAATTCTTTTGCAGCGGAGGAATCCTGCATAGGAGGACTCCCGATTTAATATTATTAAGATGTGTCGACGCAAAGGAAAAGTCCAAGCTACTAGAGGAAGTCCATGCTGGGACTTGCGGTCCGCATATGAACGGTTTTGTTCTAGCAAATAAGATACTCCGGGCCAATTACTTTTGGGTGACTATGGAAACGAACTGCATCCAATATGTCCAGAAATGCCACCGCTATCAGATTCATGCAGACATGATAAAGGTACCTTCAAACGAGTTTAATGCAACAAGCTCACCATGGTCGTTCGCTGCTTGGGGCATGGACGTTATTGGACCAATCGAGTCTGCCGCCTCCAACAGACACAAGATCATTCTGGTAGCCATTGGTTACTTCACTAAATGGGTCGAAGCAGCATCCTACAAAGTAGTAACTAAGAAAGTCGTGGCAGACTTTGTCTGCGACCGTATTGTTTGGCGATTCGGAATTCCTGAGTCAATCATCACCGACAATGGTTCCAATCTCAACAGCGACCTGATGAAAGCTATGTGTGAAACTTTCAAGATCAAACACAAGAATTCCATAGCTTACAGACTTCAGATGAATGGAGCTGTAGAGGCCACCAACATAAACATCAAGAAGAGACTAAGGAAAATGATAGAGAAGCATAAGCAGTGGCACGAGAAGCTATCATTCGCTTGCTGGGATATCACACCACAGTCCGCACATCGACCGGGGCAACTCCTTATATGCTGGTTTATGGTACAGAGGCTGTCATTCCCGCTGAGGTATAAATTCCTTCCTTAAGGATCATACAAGAAGCCGAGCTCAGTGATGAAGAGTGGGTAAAGAACCGTTATGAGCAGTTAGCCCTCATAGACGAAAAGAGAATGAATGCAGTATGTCATGGTCAACTTTATCAGAATAGAATGACTAGAGCCTTTAACAAGAAAGTCAAGCCAAGACAGTTCACACCGAGGCAACTGGTGTTGAAGAAGAGTTTTCCACATCAAGATGAAGCCAAAGGGAAATTCTCTCCCTACTGGCAAGGTCCATACATGGTTCACCGAGTGCTGACAAGAGGAGCTCTTATACTTGCAGAAATGGACGGAGAAGTCTGGGCAAAACCAATCAATTCAGATGCAGTCAAGCGTTACTATGTGTGATCCTTTATGCTTTTAATCAATGTTGTAAATTTACCTATGCCTGAACTAATTCCTGTTTAAGAGTGGATACGTAGGAACCCCTATGGGTTCGGTCACAAATCAATAAAATTTTCATTTTCCCCCGCAATTGGAAATTGGGCAGAATTTTGAGGAGGACCCTCAAAATTCTGAAGCAAGTTCAGCCGATCGCGGCACTAGAAACAGTCAGAAGAATTCACCCATAAAACTGGGGCAGAATGTTGAGGAGGACCCTCAAAATTCGGTAGCAGGAGAGGTTGCAATGTCTCGAACCGTGTCACGGTCGTCGGTTCATCCAAAATCATTTTAAATTTATACATTATGTTATACTTTTACAAATCATGCATGAAACAAGCTTTGTTTAGCGACGCTATCCCAACGATACAGACAATATCATCAGATTAAGCCAAACAAGTCAAGCAAAGTCAGCGGGGATACAAACTAACCTTCCCCTTACAAAAATCACGATATTTCTTTGGATGCAAGAACTAAGGTTGCAAAATCCCTAAAACGTATTGTCCGCCCAGGGGACAAACATTGTTAAAAAGATGATTCCCAAACTATTGCACTTGCCGACGTTCGCACATAACTTTAATGCTCCGCCGTCACAATGCTCTCAATAATCACAATACCGCAATTTATTACCAGCTAAGAATTTCTATTGACATTTATTTAATCCTGCATAAGGCTACCTTTTTGCCTTCCGAGACTAAACACTGTCTCCATCTGCATTCGCATCTTTACATAAGGCTACCTTTCTGCCTTCCGAGACTAAACATTGTCTCCATCTGCATTCGCATATTTGAATAAGGCTACCTTTCTGCCTTCCGAGACTAAACACTGTCTCCATATGCATTCGCATCTTTGCGTAAGGCTACCTTTCTACCTTCCGAGACTAAACGATGTCTCCATCTGCATTCGTATCTTTGCATAAGGCCACCTTTCTGCCTTCCGAGACTAAACGATGTCTCCATTTGCGTTGCATAAGGCTACCTTTCTGCCTTCCAACCTGCATAAGGCTACCTTTCTGCCTTCCGAGACTAAGCTCTGTCTCCATCAGCATCTGCATAAGGCTACCATTCTTCCTTCCAACTTGCATAAGGCTACCTTTCTGCCTTTTGAGACTAAGCTCTGTCTCCATCTGCATCTGCATAAGGCTACTATTTGCCTTCCGAGGCTAAGCTCTGCCTCCAATTTACTTTTTCTTCAAACTAAATGCCATCTCAAACATTGTTTATTTCGCTTTTTCTTCGGGCTAAGATTTGACCTTAAATACGCAAGACTAAGCTCTCTCTTGTCAGCATCATACCACTACATTCTTCATGGGCTAAAATATCCCTAACTTATCAAAAGGCGTCATCATTCGGAGGCACCATCTTCATATCCCGAGAACACCATGCCATAGCCCGAGGATCTCTCTCAATTTTGCATATCATTATTCAAAGGCATCATGGTTCGGAGGCACCATCCTCATGGCCCGAGAACATCCTTTTATGGCCTGCGAATCCTGCATCAAGCAATTCATGGGCCAGGACATCATGGTCTGAGGACGTCATCCTTAACCGTCCGAAGACAACATTCATGGTCTGACGAGAATTTGCATCATGTTTAAATTAGGCAATATATTCTTGTATTGTTTATTTGCAGGTAATCCGGAAAGCAACAGTCACCCTGGCAGGAGCGGTCCCGCTCCATTCTCCTAACCATTCCCGTAAGCCGTTTATTCACTCAACCCCATACATTGCGTCCGTTCTTGTAAAGCTTCATCGGTATACTTCGCCGATGACTCCTGAACTACATACGACATGATTCCTGTAAAACCAGGGATATGTAGGCAACTCATAAACCAGGGTGCGACCTAAATCTCTTTAAATCGTTTCGCTCGGTCAAAATCAACCACCATATCTTTACCTGACAACTCTTCCATCCTTCCCGGGTAAAGAGGGGCAGCTGTTGATACCCAATTTTTCCTCAAATTATTTTTAATTTCGCATATATACATTTAAGATCACTTTTTATAATAACTGTTATTTTCCCATAATTTTCCACATTATTATCAATTTATTTTCTAATTTATTCAATACTTTACATCCAATAATTATTTATAAATTGCATTATAAATAATTTCAAAATATTTCTTTGGTCAATATATCATTTTTAATCCTATTAGGATTTAGTTATCTCACAAATTAGGCTATTTGGCATTATTTGGCTATAATTACAATAATTTTGCAATTATAGCCTAATTATACATTTTATACCATTTTAATTCAATACTTAGTCATTTTATATTTTTTATATTAGTTAATTGCCTTACTTTCACCTATTTAACATTAATTTCATTTTGTGTAACTATTAGCTATTTTATTAATTATTTATCTATTTAATTAGGTATTTAACAATTAGCCCCTTCCTATTTAAATTATAGCCTAATTTAATTCAATTTCAGCCTATTGAAACCAGCCCAAACCCCCCAATTAAATCCGCCCAGTACCCAAGCCCAATCCACTAAAGATACCCGGTCCAGACTTTATTTAATCTTGGCCGTTGATCGATTTTGATCNTCTCTCTATCTCCAGGTTCTCTCTAGAACCTTCCCGTCTCTTCATCTCCGATGGACACTGTCCACCTTCTCCGGCCACTTCCCTCGCCGGAAACCATGGCCTCTCATCATCCCCTGGCCCCTGCTTCACCCCATGCTGGTTTGATGCTACCCTAATTTTCTCATGTGAACCTGGAGCGGTTCAACTCCTCCCATGGTCCCTCATGCCATTTTCCGGCCACCTCCGGCCGTTTGAGTAAGATCTATGACTTTTCGGCTAAAATCAATGATATTTTTAAGGTTTCTTGTTTTCTCTGGGTTCTATGAAACCCTAACACCTAAGATTTTCCGATTTTTCTTTAGATCTATGTATGATATGAGTTCATTGTTGTTTTTCCCGATGTTTCCTAAAATAGCTCTTCGTTTTCAAATTAGGGTTTCATGATCCCTTTTTAAAACAATTTTTTCTATGACTTTTAGTATTATCCTAAGGTTTGTACTATGTTTTAATGGTTTATTTTAAGCTTCTCCTCTATCTGAGTTACTACGTTGAAAACCCTAATTTTTCTTAAGGTTCTGGGTTCGTCTTTCGTACTGTGTTCAATTAATCTGTATATTCCTTATGAACGTTCTACGATTCTGTGATTTTGCCCTATGTTTTCCTGCCTATTATGTGATTCTACTATGTTTTTGTTCATCACTATTGCTGAAACCTCACTTCTCCTACTTGTATTAACATCTACTCTATTAAATTAGGCCATGCTCTATGTGGATTCTTGACTTATGTGGTTTTACCCCATGTTTGCTTATTAGGGTTTCTGACCTTCGAGTTCATTCAGTTTGTTCTCATAAGCTTGTGCTAATTTCTCCTAAACTAGTACTGTTCTCTATTTGCGGGTCTTCGAATCCCTGTGATTGGTTCTTCATTTATCTTGTATGATACTCTATACTGATTCTTGAGATATTTCCTTTAATTAAGGCTGGTTTCCTGTTTATTCTTGCCTATAGCATGTTACCCCGCTCATGTGTGATATTCTCCTTGAATCTATAATTGTCTTCATGTCCTTTATAATCCCGTATTGATTTGAATTGCTTGTGAGATGTTTTTCCCTAATTAAGACTGATTCCTTGTGATTTTAGTTCCATCCGTGATTCTAGGGCTAATTTCCAGAACTAATTTATATTTTTTACCATATAAACACGCTCAGTATATATTTTCCTCATTTGAAATATTGTGTACTTAACCTTTATTACATGCCACATTCTTTACTACTCCTGTTATGGTGCAATCAGCCTTCTAAGTGATTCTTTCCTTATTTTGATATAATTTATGCCCGTTTGAATCATGACTCCTTAATTGAAGGGAGTCTGGACCTCTGATTGATTTTAATTGGTACTGTTTCCATAATTATGTTATTCTCTACTCATTTCAAAGAGTTATAAATACTCTTTCTTTGGCACAAACAAACAGGGAGAGACACTCATTGCTCTGAATTCTCTCTTACTTTCTACTCTCTCTTGCTTCTCTTATTGATTACTGGTTACTCAGTCGGCTGAAGCGAAGAACTGAGTAGCTCATTACTACTCTACTGCTCTGCATACTATTGTGATATTTCTCTATTCTCATGCACACTATTAATCTATTCTCTCACTCTTTACTGGTATGTCCTCCATTTGATTTCTAGCATCCAAAACAACATGTTATGATTTCTTTATGCTTCTACTTGTTGTTCTATTGCTTACCCTATAACTAGCATATCTACTATGTCTATATGATCTCGCTTCCCTTTATTTCAGCACTTTACTTCTTCCCCATTGGTTTGCTACCATTTTTGCACCATTCCCTAACCCCAGTACATTATCAACATGTATGCATGACCCCCTTTAGTTACTGAGTAATCCTAAGCCCTTTTCCCTGAATTTGATATGTGAACCTGTTTGACATTCAAGCTCCTGTCCTGAACCCCTTTTGTGATGAAATGTGATGTGACTATTGAGTCCCGAAATGCCTTTCTCTAATGTCTACATATGTGCAAATATGCTCTTACATGTTGAACTACTTGTCCCCATTGTCCTTTGCCCGTGCTTGTGGTTGTTGAACTATTCTTGGTCGTTAGTGTGATGCTGACCTTGTTTTGGTTCTGAGATTGGTGTTCATGCTCTTTCAGTCTATTTCAGTTAAAGTTTTTTTATGAAAAACTTTTCCATTAAGTCCTTTTTCCAAAACTGTTTTCTTACTCAAAGTTTTCACAACTATATCAAGCACTCTCACTATACTCTTAGATATTAGGTTCTGCCCCTTTTGTGTGAGCATTGCTTTGGGACCATTGAACTCCCTCTGAACTTTGACACACAAGAGATAGCCTTTCCACATTGCACCTACTCTATCTTGGCTATGAAATCTTGGTGTGAGCACTGCCCAGGATCCCTTGAGATCCTTAGGGAACTCTGACACACCTGGATTGCGAAAAGATTGTGAAACAATATATTTCATTGAGGACCTGGAGACTTGGGACTATTATGAAGTCTCCATATAGTTAACTTCTTCTTTTCTTATTTTCAGTTATGTAATTCATATTCAGAGGTATGTAATAATTATTTGTAAAACTCTTTGGGGACGGATAGTGAAAAGGAAGGGTACTACGCATGCTATAGTTATTAAAGGGTAGAAAACATGTCCTTAGGTTTATATTCTTGATTGTGCAATAGAAACCATGTTTAGGATTCATACATGCATCAGAAGCCATGTCAATTTTTTTCAGCATATGCATTCTTATCTTGCTTATAAATTTATGTGTTAAAACATGCTAATAATTAATACTTTGCCATACACTGCCATGTACACTTAGAAATCCTGTCTATAGGATAAATAACTAATAACAAAATGGCTGTTATGTGATTCTGTGCATTCCAACATGTTCAAAAAATATAATCTAGAAATCCTGCCTTCGGATAAATGTGTTAACAAAACTGCAATCAGTATCATCATGCCTACGCACTTAGAGATCATGTTTCTAGGTAAACAATGTTAAAAAAGAAATCATCACCCATGTTATTCCTGAAACTTGTGCACAACACTGTGATTCTATATGCATTTAAAGATCCTGTCTTAGCGACTGCATAAGCATCATTCTGCATTAGACATCATGTTATAGGGTAACATTCATTTATCCACATTTAGTCTGAATATAGATACATCATCTTGTTCTAATAAACTTGTAACTTAATCACTGAACATCTGCAACACCTAGAATTGCATGCCGTTAGGTATAATGACCCGAACTTGTTATCAACTCTTGTATATTATTCTACACGCCTAGGCAAGCCTTAGGTAATCAACTTTAAATTAAAACCAGAACTGTCTTTGTGCTTGTGTTTAACTGCGAGTATGTTAAAATCAGTAGGCAAGCCTGATTAGGACTTCCCCTCTGAGTTATGTAATGAATATGAATCTGTTATTATCACTTAGACATCATGTTTAGGATCTGAATCTGGACCTTAGTTGTGTATGAGACATGTTGCTTATGTGCACCATTTGTGGAGATCTTTGAGTCTTTTTCCTGTTTATGTGCAAATCCCTTATCTGCAGTCTTACTTGTTCATTACATGTCGCTTAAGAATCTTACCTTTAAAACCTGAGGGTCTGCATAGAACCCCCCTTTTGGGATAGAAGTCCTAGTTCCTCCGGGACTGATAGGAAGGGACGGGTAACAACATGCAATAGTGTTCGTGACCAACATGCGCTTTAGCTACCTTCACGGGCTGGGAAAGGGTAGATATGGACATGATGACCGGAGCGTTAATACCACGTGTAGCCCCTCTTTGAGGAGTGTCATACCAGGTATTGCATTGATGTGATCCATATTATAAACAAACCTAGGACATCCCTTTACTTTCTTTTAATAAACATGCTTAGATTGTAATTCTTTTCAAAAGCTAGTTCTTCATTTAATTATTTTTCTCACATATCTTAGACTAAATCCCCTACTACTTGAGCCTTATTTGTTTTATTTGCTAAATTGTACAAATTCACAAAATGTTGTTTGGCCGGGAACCACATTTGTGGATCTGAGGGGTGCCTAACACCTTCCCCTTAGGACAATTTCAAGCCCTTACCCTATCTCTGATTATCAACTTAGTTATAAATGAACTCCTTTAGGTGCCCTAACGCACCGTAAAATCGTTAGGTGGCGACTCTTAAAAACTCAAAAACCCTGTTCCCAAATGCAACGAGTGGCGTCAACCAAATGTCATAAAACCCCAGATTCCGTGAGGAAAAAGGGGGCGCGACAGTCCGCCGCCAGTAGGCGACTTCCGGTCGGCTGACCACGGTGGTGGACGACGGCAGAGGGTTGGGTAAGAGAGAGATGAGGGAGACAGGCTAGGGTGTTGGGGGTGATTTCTGAGGGTAGGGGGGTCATGTTAGGACAGTTAAATAGTAAGAGGGAGTGGAGTTGTGAGTCGTTGGATCAAAATGATCCAACGGTTGGGATGTGAAGAGGTCAAAACGGGGTCGCTTTTGGGGAAGTGGTGGACTGGACCGGTTTGGGATAATTGGGTTGGGTATTTTGTAAAGGGAATTTGGTCTTGGGGTGTCGTTGGCCCATCCGTTCAGCCCCCCTAAAATTCACCTTAATTAAACTAAACCTAATTAAATTACCAAACTATAAAAATAAAATTAACCTATGAAATAAATTAACTATTTTCCTATATTATTTAGATAATGAGTCTAATTTAATTTATAAAAAGTAAGAACATTAATTTTAATGTTAATACCAATAATTATTAAAAGAACCAATTGTTTTCGTTATTTTCTTCCAAGAATGTTATTACAATAAGTATTAAATTTAGTTAAAGACCTAATAACGCAAGATAATAAAAGTTTTCAATATTTTGTTATTTTTTTATTTTATAAATTTTTACAAGATAAAATATGATCGTAAATGCAAATAACTCATAAATAAACACTGAAATTTACACAAAAAATCTAACTATGAATAAAATTAATTTGTTTATCAAATTTGTAGGAGTATTCTAATAGGTAAAAAATTACATGCTCGCAGCTGCCCCTCTTTGCTTGGAGAAACGAAGAGTTTTCGGGCAACGACAAAGTGAGAAGTTATGAACAACTTTTACCCATTCAATTACTCCACGAGAAGCACTTTGGAAAAGTTTGACCGAACCTTGCTTCAATGGTTGCCTACATATCCTTGGCTATAAAAGAATCAGGTTAGTGTAGTTCTGGGAATTTTGGTAGCTGGGACTACCGGATAACTGTGATTTCATTGTGGTTGTTGCTGTTGTTACCATTGCTGAGCTCCTTATTACACCAAAGTAAAAACGAAAAAGACTAACTAAGCATATCAGCTACTAGTTACAAGATCCCTATCTGTAGACTCTAATGCTTGGTCTTGAGTCTTGGCTAGTTCTTTTGCTTACTCTGACCTGGATCTTGATGCTCGCAGATGCTGGTTTTATCTTCCCATCTTTTGGGTCAAGGTGGGATATACAGAATAGACGAGTCAATCTCGTCCTTAGCAGTCCACGTCTTCCCCACTTCTATACTTTGGGTTTGGCCTTCTATTTTCTTCTTTTCATTTTTTTTCTGGATCAAAACTTCTTCTTTTGGTCGTCTCGAATCCATTGTCCTAAATTGTAATCTGCGCAAGATCAAGAACAACGAACGAAATTTTCTGCCCTAGTTTTCACTAGGAAAGTTTCGTGAGTTATTGTAATAAAATCTATACTACTTTATTATTAAAAGCAATGAAAGGTCGGGAATGGTGTACCCGGAGTGAATGTAGACTAGGGAGTGGATACCCTATGTCTAAAAGTAAAATCAACTAGGGATTGGAGACCCTATGTCAGAAAGCCATCAACTAGGGAGTGGAGACCCTATGTTGGAAACGATCACCCAGTTATGCTGGTGTCAACTAGGGGATGGGACCCTATGTTGGAAAAGTTCATCGGGTTATGCTGGCATCAACTAAGGAGTGGGACCTAGGTTGGAAAAGATCACCAGGTTATGATGGCGTCAACTAGGAAGTGGGACCCTATGTTAGAAAAGTCATCGGGTTATGCCGGCATCAACTAGGGAGTGGGACCCTATGTTGAAAAAGATCAACAGATTATGCTGTTATCGGGAAACGATCACCAAGTTATGCTGGCGTCAACTATGGAGTGGGGCCCTATTTTGAAAAAGATCAACAAGTTATGCTGGCATCAACTAGGGAGTGGGACCCTATGTTGAAAAAGATCAACATGTTATGCTGTTGTCAGGAAAAGATCACCAGGTTATGCTAACGTCAACTAGGGAGTGCGACCCTATGTTGAAAAAGATCAATAGGTTATGCTGTTGTCAGGAAAGATCACCAGGTTATGCTGGCGTCAACTAGGGAGTGCGACCCTATGTTGAAAAAGATCAACAAGTTATGTTGTTGTCAGGAAAAGATCACCAGGTTATACTGGTGTCAACTAGGGAGTGGGACCCTATGTTGAAAAAGATCAACAGGTAATGCTGTTGTCAGGAAAAGATCACCAGGTTATGCTGGTGTCAACTAGGGAGTGGGACCCTATGTTGAAAAAAAAAGATCAACAGGTTATGTTGTTGTCAGGAAAAGATCACCAGGTTATGCTGGCGTCAACTAGGGAGTGGGACCATATGTTGAAAAAGATCAATAAGTTATGTTGTTGTCAGGAAAAGATCACCAGGTTATGCTGGTGTCAACTAGGGAGTGGGACCCTATGTTGAAAAAGATCAACAGGTTATGCTGTTGTCAGGAAAAGATCACCAGGTTATGTTGGTGTCAACTAGGGAGTGGGACCCTATGTTGAAAAAAAAATATCAACAGGTTATGTTGTTGTCACTACAAGATCACCAGGTTATGATGGCGTCAACTAGGGAGTGTGACCCTATGTTGAAAAAGATCAACAGGTTATGCTATTGTCAGAAAAAGATCACCAGGTTATGCTGGTGTCAACTAGGGAGTGAGACCCTATGTTGGAAAAGGTGTAGCTAGGGATTGGAGGGCCGATACTACTTGAACATCATCTTCTTCTCATTTGCAATCTTTGTCAAGAAATGCGTAATTGCGGGAAAGAATATTAGAGGAAACTTCCCTTTTGGAGTTGTCGCTGTAGAGCCACTTCTAGCCCTTGGGTAGTTTCGTCTTTGTTGCACCTGCTTCTTGCAAGGTTGCCTTTGGGTTACACATGTTCCCTTCAAACAAATAACAATTGTCAGTTGGAAATGGGTGGTTGGTTTTGCGGCCTTGATTATTTCAACTTGTTTGATCTCGACTCGCCCTTTTGACGAAGATCTCAACCGCTTGCTTGCTTGCTGGGGATTGGTTTCATCTCTAACCTCGGGGACCTTGGCTTTTCCAGATTTTTCCATGGAGATCGGTCACATGGGACCCAACATATTTGACTTTATTTTGCCTTTGTCGGTCTTTCACTTGCTTTTCTTTTGGATTTCTGGAGCATCGGGGGAATTTTGGGTCCTCAAATTCAGCTTCAACGGTTAGTCGCGTGGTACTTAACCTTTCCAATTTTATTTCGCCTTTATCGGCCTTTCATATATGACCTTTTCCTTCAATTATCAGTTTTTATAGCATTTGGAGTATTTCGGCTTTTCAGGCTTTGCCGAGACGGTTAGCCACGTGGGACTCGACCTTCTCACCACGATTTGCCTTTATAAGCACTTCATTTTGATTTTCTCCTTCCAAGAGTTTTGAGTTTGAAGCATCGGCCCCTAAGGCCAGTTGAGATCGACTTGATGCCTCTGACGAGGCTGGGTGCCTTTTGCATATTAGCCCGTGTCAAATAAGAGCCCTGTAAATCAGTTTTGCCATCTTTACTTTGTCTTACTTTAGGGACAGAGTTAAGCCAAAAGGGATTGAAAGAAAATAACAAAGGAACGGGAGCAATGAATTTTGACAAGAAATATCCCTTTCGGGGAAAGGAAAGAAGGACTTATCTGGAGTGTATGCGGCTTTCAATGAACATGAAATGCCTCTTGGACTGGATGCCCGATCTGCACAAGCCGTCTAACTCTCAGAAATTCATCACAATTATTACCTCGAGATTGAAAAACCTTGCCCCGGACTGTATCCATATCATTGACCCATTATCCTTTTTCGATCAGTGGTGCCCTTTGCGGGTTTTCACTGACTATCCTCTCTCATTTCTCTTCTCACCATCGCCTTGTAGTGCGCTTTGCGAGTTTTCACTAACAAGACTCTCTCATTTTAAATTTCCATGCTTACCGTCGCCTCACGGTGCCCGTGTGGGTTTTCACGGATAAGACTATCTCATTTTAATTTCTCTGCTTATCGTCACCTCACGGTACCCGTGTGGGTTTTTACCGATAAGACTCTCTCATTTTATTTCTCTCATTTTCTTACATCAGATCCAAGAAACTGTATCCTCTAATTTCGGACATCTCTACAGATTGATCGGAAGTACTTGACCAGGATTTAGGTAAAAAGAATGTGAATTGAATTACAACTTTGGAACCTTTCAGACGAAATCATCGCCGAGCTATTATAACATCTGCCCCAATTTTAACGTTTAGGGGAATGTGGAACTTTATTTTGGTGTGACTGAACCCCAGAGAGAGGTTGCCTATGTATCCTTTCGGAATCAGGTCGAACGTAGTTCAGGGAAACATTTTTTTTATGACTTTGGTTCCAAGGAGGGTGACGAAAAAAGGATAGACGGATCAAAAAGGTTTACAAAAGTTGATAGTGTTTGGGGTAGCGCGAATGAAAGCCTTCGTCATTATAAGAGAGCGTCAAAGTTGCAAAAATTTCAAACATAATACCTTTTGAATGCATCCGCATTGACAGCCGTTTCGGGGTCATTTCCTTCGATGTCTCCTAAGTATAATGCCCCTTTGGGTAGCAATTTCCTTATGATGTATGGACCTTTCCAATTCGAGGCGAATTTTCTTTTCGCCTCTTCATGGCGAGAGAGGATACGTCTTAGGACGAGTTGCCCCACTTCGAAGTTTCTAGGCCGCACTTTCTTGTTGTAGGCGCGGGCCAATCTTTGTTGGTACAACTGCCAGTGAAAAACTGCGGTCGTTCTTTTCTCTTTAATCATGGTTAACTGTTCTAGTCGGGTTTTGACCCATTCATCATCCTCAATTTCAGCTTTATCAATGATGCGAAGGGAGGGAATTTTTACTTTTGCAGGTATTACGGCTTCAGTGCTGTAAACCAATAAATAAGGCATAGCTCCAACTGATATGCGCATGGTCGTGCGATATCCCAATAATGCGAAAGGCAACTTCTCGTGCCACTTCCTAGAACTTTAAATAATTTTTCTGAGGATTTTCTTGATGTTATTATTTGCTGCATCAACGGCGCCATTGGCTTTGGGTCGGTAAGGGGTGGAATTACGGTGTGTGATTTTGAATTGTTCACATACTTCCCTCATCAAATGACTGTTTAGATTTGCAGCGTTATCAGTAATGATTGTTTTTGGAATACCAATACGACATATAATGTTGGAATGCACGAAGTCCACCACTGCCTTCTTATTGACGGCTTTAAAGGTGACCGCGTCAAACCATTTTGTGAAATAGTCGATAGCAACCAAGATACATCTGTGTCCGTTTGAAGCTTTCGGCTCTATTGGCCCAATGACATCCATTCCCCAAGCAACGAATGACCAATGTGTTGACATAGGATGCAAATCTAAGGGTGGCGCATGAATCAAGTCACCGTGTATTTGACACTGATGGCATTTCTTGACAAACTAAAACAACCTTTTTCCATGGTCATCCAGAAATATCATGCCCGCATGATTTTCTTTGCGAGGACGTATCCGTTCATATGGAGACCGCATACTCCTAAATATACTTCGTTCATAATCTTTTCAGCTTCTTTGGCATCCACGCACCTTAATAGATTCAAATCTGGAGTTATTTTATACAACACTTCTCCTCTTAGGAAGAAACCGTTGACGAGCCTTTTAATGGTTCTCTTTTGGTCTCCGTTGGCCTGCTCCGGGTATTCTTTTATTTTCAAGAACCTTTTAATATCGTGATACCATGACTGGACATCGGGCTCTACTTCAATCGTGTTACAATAACCATGTCTTTCTCGGATTGGAATCTCCAACGGGTCAATATGGACATTGCCCAGATATGGCAGCCTTGCAGCTAAGGTAGCTAATGCATCAGCCGACTCATTGTGGATCGAGGAATATACCTGAATTCAACGGATTTGAATCACCTGCTAAGATCTTACACATGTTGTTGATCGGCTCCCGTCTATACCAAGAAAGAGTAGCAAGTACGGGGGTCAATGCAGCTTTTACCCGAAGGGTCGGGATCGATTTCCACAGGGAGCTATTTATGTTGGAGTTGAGTGTCTAAGTGATTTAGTAGCGCTTTGTTTTCTCCATTTCACTTCTCATAAAAAGGGGTTTGCAATTATACATATGGTTTTAGCCTAATTGAAATTACGAACTAGCTAACTAATATCTTTTTGGATGTTTTGTCAATAGATAAAGGGGCTAGGGCTGTGACTTTCTCCTAGGTGAATACTTGACGGGATCAAAAGCCTAAGGCAAAGACGTTATGTTGGGGATTGTGATATAGCCAATGCACGAAATTACTCACTCTCTACCTTTCGGTAGCTTGAGTGACTTTGCCCTAATTGACTCCCTCATGACCAATTGGGTGTCAAAATTGTGCAAACAATATAGGCTCAAGTAGGGTATTACTATCTCTAGGTTTAACCATTTAATTGGGACTATCAATCTCTTGATTACACCCCAATTCCTTGTTGGACTGATTTCCAAGACTCAAGTTCTCTTTCTCAAGAAGAACCCAAGTCAAATAGGCACAAATTAGTGTTTGCAAACACTAATTTAACATGGAAAACACAAATCAGTCCAAATATCAACTACCCATAAACATCTAAGCCTTAAATCAAAAGACCCATCAAATATCCACACTAGGGTTGAGCTACAACCCTAGCTAATGGGTCTAGCTACTCATAATAATGAAAGAAAACAAAGAAATAAATGAAGAATAACCCATAAGATTTAATTAAAAGCTAATAACTGAAGATTCAATGATAAACCAACTATAAAATTTATCAAACTAGTCTAATACAACCGGTCACGAGCTCTCCTCAAAGTTAGAGTACCATAGATCACCTAAAAACGGGAAAACAAAGTATTTATACTAGNGGGGGGGGGGGGGGGGGGGGGGGTGTACCGCGGACCGCAAGCAAATGGAGTGTGACCGTGGTGAGGCTCTCTGAACTTGGCCACCGCGGGCCGCATAAAATGCACTGCGGCCGCGGTGGTTTCTACTGCGGTCCGCACAAAAAGGACCGCGGACCGCATTGGCATTAACCTCCAAACTCCCAACACTCTGAACCCCATTCTTGCGAACCGCACAAACTCGATTACGGCCGCGGTGAGGCCACTGCGGTCCACATAAAATGCTTTGCGCCCACAGTGCTTGAGTTTCCAAAATATGCACCTCTCTGAATATCCTCACTGCGGACTGCACTAAATTGAATGCGGTCGCAGTGGATCTGTTGCACTGTGCTTGGACTTGTTATTGGTACTTGTGCATGTTTCACTCCTTTTTGAGCTGGTTTTAACTAATTGTCACTTTTTTTATCAAACCCTGCAAACAAGTACAACATATAAGCCTTTGGGACTATTTTGTATACGTTTTTAATCAAAACTCAAGTAAGAAGGAGTGTAAAATGAACTATAATCCCTAGTTATCAACTCCCCCAAACATAAGTTTTTGCTTGTCCTCAAGAAAACAAAATAAGAGCCACCTCTTAAGAGTAAATCCAAGAAAATTCAGCTTCCCTAAAGTGACCTCTTCTAGCATCAATTGGGACTAACAATTGCCCTCAATTCAAATGAATCATTAACAACATTCGACCTTCTAAACATCATGGATTTAGTGCGACACACGAGCATCAAGAGTTGACTCAACCCATCAAAGAAACTCTTTCTACTACTTTGGTCATTGTGGAACCCAAACTCATACTCCTAAACTCTCCCTAAGCAAACCTCACTTTTCGATTTTAGCACTCAGAACGAGGATAATGAAAACACACTCATCTCTCTCAAAAGAAAGGTCTCAAGTCCGGCTCTAAGTACCATAAGCTTGCCCCTTATGTGAGTCACCACTAATGTAAGCTTCATTCAACTCAAGATCATATGGGGCTTTTGTGGAGATATAGTGAAGACTTTTGGTCCAAGGTAGAAAATATTTTGTCGTGGTAGGTTCCATCTTCCCTTAAGCACTTCATTTGCTTCATTTTGGCATACATTCTCTTGACTTTTTGAGTCATTAAATTCTTTCTGAGGGGTTAGAGAGACACACTGTCACTCTTTCTTGTTCATTTCAAACCTTTTTCTCCTTTCTAAACATCCCACACCTTTCATCTCTTTTCTTTTATTGATTCCCTTTATTTCTTCTAGATTGTTCATTCTTTTTGACTTTTTGTTTTTTTGATTTTCTTTCTTTTTCATTGCCTTTCCTTTTCTTCATTTTGTACTTTTTTTTTCTCTTTGTTTCATTCCTCGTCTCTCCCCCAAACTTATGCTTTTGCCTTGTGCTAAGGAAAGATAGGGTGCCAAGAGAGGGTGAACGGGTAAAGGCTTGTATATTGGTTTTTGAAAGAGAAAGGTTTATGGCTCAAAAGGGTTGACTAGAGATATTATCATTGGTAGGCTATGGAAGTTTTCAAGACATCATTCGGATCAAGGAGAGCCTATAATCACATCTCAAGTCAAACTACACTTAGGATTTTGCCTAGATAAACATTCAGGGCAAGTTCTAGACTAATGGCTCGGGACTTGGACTTGCAATTCAAATTCTCACCACACAAGCTATGGGATTGCTAAAGAGACAGAGTTGGGGGCCCACAACAACCTTAGCTAAGATTTGAGCAACACAATGGTCCCGAAAAACCACTTGATGATTATTGGCCAACGCAAGAGTCTCAAGGTCACAATTTTCACCATCCTATACACAACAATTTGTTTTTGACCATAGGATCAAAGGCAATTGTGTTAGGACCAAGTGAAGCTTTGCCTGAGGCACCATTACTCACTAGGTACTATTTACACAAAAAAAAAAAAACGAAAACAGACTCAAACCCTTAAGAAGGTTGTCATGCCATCCATCATCGGGAAGAGCCACCCGGTTCACACAAATTCCACCTTTAGAAAGAACCGTGGCATTAAAAAAACCAAAGGCTTATTGCACGCAAAAATTCAAAACAAGAAGCTATGAAAATAAAATAAGAAGCTATGAAAGGAAAAATGCGGAAAGTAAAATAAATATATACAAGACGGAATTTAGTCGAATATACATAAGGG
Source organism: Nicotiana undulata (assembly GCA_005239495.1). NCBI lineage: Eukaryota > Viridiplantae > Streptophyta > Magnoliopsida > Solanales > Solanaceae > Nicotiana > Nicotiana undulata. The sequence goes on along the minus strand of ML293880.1, from coordinate 26,928 downwards.
AGAATGAATATATACATCAGAAGGTAACAATATATACAGACCAAAGTTGCAAAGTACGAAAAGTAAACTAGAATGGTAAAATTATGTACATACCAAAATTAAAAAGAATGCATAATAAAAGAAAATAGTGTCATATATACAATCCAAATCATCCAAATAGGGCTACCCCCTCAAATGAGAACTAGCATTGTCCTCAATGCTAACTAACCAAAAATAGCTCAAAGTAAAAGAGAGAGAGTAAAAAGAAACTCCTTATTGGCCCTCCGTCTGCATAGGCTCATGAGTCCGGGTCCCTGGGTCCTCGAACTGCTCGGGAACCTGTGATTGGCTCCCTGTAACCTGTACCTCCACTAGGATCTAGGCCTGTACTGGGTCCTGGGCTTGTACTGGATCCTGGGCCTGTACTAGAATCGGTGGTTGGCTAGAGGAACCTCCCTGCGATTCCTCCAACATCGGCTGCTGGAGCCGGGTCATGCAATAAAAGCTCCAACGTCAAGTGATCAGCCTTCAACTTCTCTACCTCCACCCTCAACTCCTTCACCGACTCCTTGGAAGCACGAGTCTTTCTCAATTTCTTTGTCTCCTTAGCAAGCTCCTTCAATGCCTTTCCATGAGAATCAACAACATCCATGATCAACTTCTGGTTCTTTAGGAGCTTTTTCTGGTTGTCTAGAAGCTCCTTGAGAGTGTCCTCCAGTGATTGTGGGACCTGTGGTTGAGGAGGTGCAGACTGGGCTGCCACCGACATAGAAAGTACAGACAGCTTAGAAGTGGTTGCATGCATCCAATTGTTGATACTGGCGAGGGAATATTTGGGGTTGTAGATATCCTTTGATGGCTCAAGCGGTGGGCAATCAAAGGATATGTTGCAGATGAGGGAATATCTGGGGTTGTAGAAGTGGAGGGTCTTGGGGCCATGTCTGGGGTAGCTGAAGGAGACTGAGTAGGAGCCACTACTACTACTGGCTCTTAAGACTGGCTAGTAGAAGCAGTGGATTTTCCCTTGGGGTTCTTTCCTTCAGGGTTTTCATCACCCTGTAGGCTATACCAGGAAAAGGGTGCCTTCGGCTTTACCTTCACATCAAATCTCCTTTTTTCTACAATTTGATCCTCGAAGTACATAGTCAAGAAATTTGGGAAGGGGTAGGATCTATCACCTTCGTTCACCACCCGTGTAACCACCCTGGACATCACATTCCCAATGTTGATCAGGTACCCTGCCATGATTGATGCCACCAATATAGACCGAGAGATAGGAAGAGAATTTTCGTGAGTGGTGGGGTCTATCTTGCTGCACACAAACGTCTCCCACACTTTTGCTTCAAAGTTCAGGGTTCTCCTCAAAATATTTACTCCCACTGTCAACCATGCTAGGGTGGTACCTGGATTGCCAAGTACACTTCTAACAACGGATGGGCACCCCCCCCCCCCCCCCAAAGCTACCTTCTTTAAGTACAGTGCCTCATCCTCCTCCGGGAAGCCCAGGTAGTCATTGATCGTTTTATTGTCAAATTTCACACCTTAGTCACTGTAGTGCCCTTTTTGATGTGGGCAACATTGGTGTAGAACTCCTCGACTAAGTGCTCATTGGCCTCCACCACGTGGCCTATGAATTAGTCCCAGCCTGCTCTCTCTCTGAACTGCCTCAGCATATTGGGATTATGAGGCAAAAGGTCCTTTGTAATTAATTTCCGCTCCGGTATCAACTTCCTCTCGGGCCACCATTCTCTGAACTTGTAGTACGCCACTTCACACACAAACCTATCTTGCCATGCTTCCAGGTTCCTGGTTCTCTACTCCTCCTACTTGGGGTTCACCCCCTCCTTCTTCTACGGGATTCTCACTGGATAGTGAAGTTGTAGGTGAGGTAGAATAGGCATTGTCAATGCCCACAGCTAAGCCCTCAAACGTCTCAGAAGAAATTTGCACTAACGCTTGGGCAGTAGTGGTACCCGGAGGTGTATCTCTCAATTTGTTCCTCTCCGGACAGTCAGGAACATACTCTGGCACGGAGTTTGAGTCAGACGCCTCCCGGAGGGCACATACTCACTTCCTGAATGGGAAGCAGCTCTATAACTAGCCTTTATTGTCTTCCTGGTATCTTTGATAGCTTGCAGGGTTTGAGGAGTCAATTTGATCATGCCCTTTCCTCTACCTCGGAGGACTCTCTTTTTCCCTATTGTTTTTTACCACCGCCTCGTGATTGAACCATTGTCTGCAAGTGGAATTCTGTTGAAGCTCGTTAGTATCAGAGTATTAAATGAAGCAGTGCAGAATAAGATTGCAGGCAATTGAAAATGAAAAGTAGAATTGCAGACCGCGGACCGTACAAAATGAAGTGCGGTCGCAAAGAAGCTACCGCAGACCGCACAAAATGCACTACGGTCCGCACTGAGGTGGGGGTCAGACTACCCACTCTCTGATAAAGGCCTCTGTGGACCGCACAAAATGGTATTGCGGTCCGCATTAAGGCACCGCGGACCGCACAAAATCCACCGTGGCCGCGATCCTTAACTTGAAACCTTTCTGAAGTGATACAATCGCTGTCCGCACAAAAAGGTATTCCGGACCGCGGAGAAGCAACGCTGACCTCACAAAATACCATCGCGGACCGCGGTAAGCCAAGAACAATAATACCAACCTAGGGTTTCAAATATCCGTCCCAATATTTGCCTAAAATCACATATTATTGTTCCCCTAGGTGTTTAATCAGTGTTTCTAATTAATTAGTCCTAATTTAAACATTATTAAGGAAAACCTACGCATCGATTGAAAGAAATAGGGAAGAAAAAGAAGAAAAATAACTACTTAAAAGAAAATAACAAAGTTAAACAACTAAGAAAAAAATGAAAATTACCAGAAGTGAGATGCAATGTAGATTAATGAGACTTAGTAGTTGAATTCAAGCAGGTAGGAGTGATGAACAGTGATTTTTTCTATTCAGTGTGCAAAAGAGCGAAAAGTTTAAAATGAAGGCCTCAGGCCCTATTTATAGAAAAAAAGACCTGGGGACCACTTCACCTACACATCGCGGACCGCACAAAATAGCACCGCGGTCCTCGGTACTCAGAATCAATAGGCACTGGGGAGACATCCACTGCGGATCGCAAGAAATGCAATGCGGCGCAGTGGTCCATCGCGGACCGCACAAAATGCATTGCGGCCGCGGTGGCAAACTTCAGAGAACCCCCCCCCCCCCCCCCCCCCCCTCCTGCATTGAACTTCAGAGATCAATCACTCTGCAGACCGCATTGAAATGTTGCTCCCGCACTAGAGCATTTGCGGCCGCACAAAATGCAATGCGGCCACAGTGCAAACTTCAGAGAGTGTGAATTTTTTTCCAACTTAGTCCTGTACTTCATCAAAACAATCCTACAACATCTCACAACCAGTTAGTCCAAAATCAATTCCTATACTCTAAAGAAAATAAAAGAAAAACAAAAAGAAAGACACATGGGTTGCCTCCCAATAAGCGCCCGATTTAATGTTGCGGCACGACGCCTGTTACCATGTTCAAACGAATTTCATCAAAGCCACCACGTGGCTATCTTCAAATGTTCCAAGATAATGCTTGACCCGGTGCCCATTCATATGGAAAATCTCCCCTTTCTTGTTTTTGAGATCAAGAGCACCAAAGGGTGTAACCAATACCACTTCAAACGGGCCACTCCACTTGGACTTGAGTTTGCCCGGAAAAAGACGAAGTCTAGAATTGAAAAGAATCACCAAATCTCCCACTTTGAACTCCAGGTCTTTGGCATATTTGTCATGGTGATACTTCATTTTCTCTTTGTACATAGAAGAGCTAGTGTATGCATGGAATCTGAACTCATCGAGCTCATTGAGGTGATCAACTTTGAGATTTGCAATTGTATCCAAATCCAAATTCAATTTCTTCAAAGCCCATAGTGCCTTATGCTCCAATTCCACCGGAAGATGACAAGCCTTTACATAAACCAACCGGTAAGGAGACATACCGATTGGGGTCTTGAAGGCGGTCCGGTAAGCCCAAAGAGCATCATCAAGCTTCCGGGACCAATCAGTCCGATTAGCATTCACTGTCTTGGCCAAACTATTCTTGATTTCACAATTAGACACTTTCACTTGGCCACTTGCTTGAGGATGGTATGGAGTAGACACTTTATGATTGACTCCATACTTCGATAGCAATGAATCAAAGGCCCTATTGCAAAAGTGGGAACCCCTGTCACTGATGATGGCACAGGGTGTCCCAAATCTTTTGAAAATATTCTTCTTTAGAAAACTAACCACACGTCGGGCCTCATAGTTAGCCAAAGCCACGGCTTCAACCCATTTAGAAACATAATCCACCGCCACAAGTATGTAGGTGTTTCCACATGAGCTAACAGAGGGACCCATAAAATACATCCCCCAAATATCGAAGATATCCACCTCAAGAATTGTAGTGAGAGGCATCTCATCCTTCTTGGATATGCCGCTCATTCGTTGGAATTCATCACACCGCTTGACTAAGTCACTAGCATCCTTGTACAAAGTGGGCCAATAGAAACCACAACTTAAGACTTTTGAAGCGGTCCTTGCCCCACCATGATGGCCACCATAGGGTGAGGAGTGGCATGACTCAAGAATTGACCCTTGCTCTTCCTCGGGCACACAACGCCGAATGACACCATCATTGCATATCTTGAATAAATACAGTTCATCCCAATAATAATCCATGTTATCCCGTCTAAGATTCTTCCTTTGGTTAGAAGAGAGCTCAAACGGGACAACACCGGTGACAATATAGTTGGCGATGTCCGTGAACCATGGCATTTATTGCATAGAGACGGAGAGAAGTTGTTCATTCGGGAAACTATCATCAATCTCAAGCCCATCACTAGGTCGCCCTTGCTCCTCCAAACGGGAGAGATGGTCGGCAACTTGGTTCTCACTCCCCTTTCTATCAATGATCTCCAAGTCAAACTCTTGAAGCAATAATACCCACCGCATAGGTCTAGCCTTGGAATCCTTTTTCATCATGAGATACCGGAGCGCCGCATGGTCGGTGTGAACTATGACCTTATCACCCATAAGATAAGGACGGAATTTCTCCATTGCAAAGACTATAGCCAACAACTCTTTTTCGGTGACGGTGTAGTTCATTTGGGCGGAATTCATTGTTTTTCTTGCATAGTAAATGGGGTGAAAGATCTTGTTCATCCTTTGTCCCAAAACCGCACCCACTGCCACATCACTTGAATCACACATTAGCTCAAAAGGAGAGCTCCCATCCGGCACTGTGATAATTGACGTGGTGGTTAGCTTGTGCTTCAACAACTCAAATGCACTCATGCACTTCTCATCAAAGTGGAACTTGGAATCTTTCTCTAACAACTTGCAAAGAGGATTCACAACCTTCGAGAAGTCCTTAATGAAACGCCGGTAGAACCCCGCATGCCCAAGAAAGCTACGGACTCCCTTCACCGAAGTTGGAGGAGTCAATTTTGAAATGAACTCAATCTTGGCCTTGTCAAATTCAATTCCATTCCTTGAGATTTTGTGGCCCAAAACTATCCCTCTCTTCAACCATAAAATTGCATTTTTCCCAGTTGAGCACTAGGTTGGTTTCTTCACAACGAGCGAGGACTTTATCAAGATTGTTCAAGAATTCATCAAAGGAGTCCCCAACCACACTAAAATCATCCATGAATACCTCTAAAAAGTCTTCAACCATGTCAGTGAAAATTGCCATCATGCACCGCTGAAATGTAGTGGGTACATTGCACAATCCAAAAGGCATCCTGGAAAAAGCAAATGTCCCATAGGGACATGTGAAGATTGTCTTTTCTTGGTCTTCCGGAGAAATCAAGATTTTGTTATATCCTAAATACCCGTCCAAGAAACAATAGAAATCTCTAACCGCAAGTCTGTCAAGCATTCGGTCCAAGAAAGGCAAAGGAAAGTGATCCTTGTGAGTCACCTTGTTCAATTTGTGGTAATCCATGCATACCCGCCAACCTGTGACTGTCCTTGTTGGAATAAGTTCATTCTTGTCATTTTGTACCACAGTCATGCCACCTTTTTTAGAACACATTGGACCGGAGAAGTCCAAGCACTATCCGAGATTGGGTAGACGACCCCTGCATCAAGCCATTTGATTATTTCTTTCTTCACAACTTCTTGCATTGCTTTATTTAGCCTCCGTTGGTGTTCTACAGAAGTCTTTGCTCCATCCTCGAGAATGATTTTGTGCATACAAAATGCGGGGCTTATTCCCCGAATATCAGCAAGTGTCCATCCTATGTCCTTCTTCATCCTTTTTAACACTTTGAGAGTAGAGTCTACCTACGCTTTGGTTAGACAAGATGAAAGTATAACAGATAAATTATGAGAAGGACCAAGAAATCCATACATGAGGTGTGGTGGAAGTGGCTTCAACTCCAATGTAGGTGTCTCTTCAATTGAAGGCTTTGTCGGAGGAGTTTTCCGATTCTCCAAATCCAAGGATAACTTTCGAGGACCATATGAATAAGAACCCATGCCTTGTAGAGCATTGGTACTCTCGATCAATCCATCCACCACAATATCATCATGATTCAATAAAGCTGCCTCCACAAGATCTTCAACATTTACCATTGATCTTGTTTCATCAATAATGACCTCGGTGACAAGGTCCGTGAAAGAACATACTCCCGTGCTATTGGGTTGCTTCCATGACTTGCAAACGTGGAACACAAACTTTTCATCGCCCACCCGGAAGGTGAGCTCACCGGCCTCCACGTCAACTAAGGCCTTCCCCATTGCAAGAAAGGGCCTTCCCAAGATGATGGGAACTTCATAATCCAGTTCACAATCCAAGATAACAAAATCCTCAGGCAAAATAAACTTGTCAACCCGCACTAACACATCATCAATGATCCCTAGAGGCCGCTTGATAGATCAATCATCCATTTGAAGACACATGGAAGTACCTTAGGTTGACCAATCCGCAAAGTTTTGAAGACCGAATATGGCATCAAGTTTATGCTAGCTCCGAGGTCACACAATGCTTTGGCGAATTTCGCGCTACCAATTGTGAAAGGAATGGTGAATGCCCCGGGGTCTTCAAGCTTGGGTTCCATTTAGTGCACTATTGCACTCACTTGGTGAGTCATATTTATAGTTTTTCACTCCATTGACCTTTTCTTTGTGACCAAGTCCTTCATGAACTTGGCATACCCGGGTATTTGCTCTAAAGCTTCAACCAAAGGGACATTGATGGATAAACGTTTCATCATATCGATGCATTTCTTGAATTGGTTCTCATTATTTTGCTTCGCCAACCTTTGAGGATAAGGCGGAGGAGGCCTAGGCAATGGGGCTTTTGCTTTTGACACAACCGGCTCGGGAACGTCAATTACGTGTTCCCTAGACGGGTTCACGTCACTTTGAGTTTCCTCCTCATGATCATGAATATCAATCCTCACTTCACTAGTTGTTGGGTCCTCAACTACATGCTCAACCTCAATCGGAACCTCATCATTTGGCAAGTTATCATCATCACCAACAACTCTATTTTGTTTAGAAGAGCTAGCCTCACCACCTCGTCCACTTCTAGTGGTCACCGCCATGGCGTGACCAGTATTGTTGTTGTTCCCACCCTTGGAGTTCACTACCGTATCACTTGGTAGTGCTCCCTTCGGACGTGTGTTCAAGGCTTGTGAGATTTTTCCCATTTGAACTTCAAGATTTCGAATGGAGGTGTTATGGGAGGAAAGTTGAGCATCCGAATCCGAATTGTGTTCCATCATTTGTTTAAGCATTTGCTAAATTCTACCCATATCATTATTGTAGTAACCTTGGCCTTGTGATTTATAGGGGGTGGATTGTTGGGTTGTTGGTACATCGGGGGCCTTTGAAAGCCCGACTCCCGATTACCGTTTCCACCCCAATTGTTGTTATTATTGTTCCCGCTCCAATTGTTGTTGTTATTTCCTCCCCATTGTTGGTTGTTGTTCCCCCAATTGCTTGAATTGTTGTTATTGTTTCAATTGTGTTGCCTTTGATTGTTCCAATTTTGGTTGTTGCCTTGATTGTTTCCTTTCTCTTGAAAATTGTTGGCATACATTACATCCTCATCTTGATCATCATAAGAATCCTCTTGACTATACCCACTCGATCATTGGTCACATTGAACATTGTTGTTTTGCATTGGATTTCCACGAGGCCTTCGCTTGTTCACCAAATGATTTACCCCCTCCATAGCATTCACTTGCTTCAGCCCTTGTAATTGTTGAATATGTGTCTTAGCAAGTTGATTCATAGTGGTGGTAAGCTCGGAAATTGCTTGCCCGTGTTCTTGAAGTTCTTTGTGGAGAGCATTAACACCTGGATCACCCTGAGGCACATTAGCTCTGTTTTTCCATGCTGACGAAGTGTTAACCCTTTCATCTAAGATCTCACATGCCTCATTGTATGGTAGCTTCATGAAGTTTCCCCCAGCCAATTGATTGACCACACACTGATTGGTGGTATTTATGCCTCGGTAGAATGTCTTTTATATCATGGCCTCAGTCATGTCATTGTTTGGACACTCATTTACCATGGTCCTGTAGAGCTCCCAAATCTCATGAAGAGGCTCATTTGGCTCTTGCTTGAAAGTCAATATTTCATCTCTAAGCGCTGCCATGTGACTAGGAGAGAAGAATTTTACAATGAACTTGTCTGCTAGCTCATCTCATGTGGATATGGAATGGTTGGGAAGTTGCTCCAGCCAGTCTAATGCTTTCCCTCGGAGAGAGAATGGAAATAGCCTAAGCCTTAATGCATCCTCTGAGACGTTTGTTTGCTTGCTCCCCTAGCAAGTATCAACGAACCCCTTTAAATTCTTGTAAGCATTCTGATGTGGAGCTCCTGTGAAGTACCCACGCTGCTCCAAGAGTGTCAACATCACATTTGTGATTTAGAAGTTCCCCACCCGGATTCTAGGCGGGACAATAGCACTTGTGTACCCCTCATTTGGAAGTACCCGAGGGGCAACCCTGGAGGTGGAGGCGGGGGAGGGTCTGGAATATCCTCATTAACATTGGCATGTCGGCCCCGTCTTGGAGGTGGTACTTTATTTAGATCATCTTCTCCATTGTCAAACACATCCTCCGTCGGAATAATATTACCTAAAGGATCCGCCATTAGTACCTAAATTGATTCAACACACATGTTAACAAAAGAAGGAAGGAAAAACACACTACACCACTATTCACGTAGATAATCAACACCGTAAAAGATCCCCGGCAACGGCGCCAAAAAGTGGTCGGCTCCCGCCTACCACTAAAGAGTAGCAAGTACGGGGGTCAAACAGCTTTTACCCGAAGGGTCAGGATTGATTTACATAGGGAGCTATATATGTTGGAGTTGAGTGTCTAAGTGATTTAGTAGCGCGTTGTGTTCTTAATTGCACTTCTCATAAAAAGGGGTTTGCAATTATACTATGGTTTTAGCCTAATTGAAACTACGAACTAGCTAACTAATATCTTTTTGGATGTTTTCTCAATAGATAAAGGGGCTAGGGTTGTGACTTTCTCCTAGGTGAATACTTGACGGGATCTAAAGCCTAAGGCAACGACGTTATGTTGGGGATTGTGATATAGCCAATGCACGGAATTACTCACTCTATACCGCTCGGTAGCTTGAGTGACTTTGCCCTAATTGACTCCCTCAAGACCAATTAGGTGTCAAAATTGTGCAAGCAATATAGGCTCAAGTCGGGTATTACTATCTCTAGGTTTAACCCTTTAATTGGGACTATCAATCTCTTGATTACACCCAAATTCCTTGTTGGACTGATTTTCCTATACTCAAGTTCTCGTTCTCAAGAAGAACCCAAGTCAAATAGGCACAAATTAGTGTTTGCAACAACTAATTTAACATGGAAAACACAAATCAGTCCAAATATCAACTACCCATAAACATCTAAGCGTTAAATCAAAAGACCCATCAAATACCCACACTAGGCTTAAGCTACAACCCTAGATAATGGGTCTAGCTACTCATAATAATGAAAGAAAACAAAGAAATAGATGAAGAATAACCCATAAGATTTAATTACAAGCTAATAATTGAAGATTCAATGATAAACCAACTATAAAATTACTCAAACTAGTGTAATACAACCGTTCACGAGCTCTCCTCGAAGTTAGAGTACCAAAGATCACCTAAAAATGGGAAAAGAAAGTATTTATACTAGGCCAAATGTTATGGACAAAAATACCCCTACGGGGGTACCGCGGACCGCAAGAAATGGAGTGCGACCGCAGTGAGGCTTTTTGGATTCAAACTCTACTCTTTGAACTTGGCCACCGCAGTCCGCATAAAATGCACCGCGGCCGCGGTGGCTTCTACTGCGGTCCGCACAAAAAGGATCGCGGACCGCATTAGCATTAACCTCCAAACTCCTAACTCTCTGAAACCCATTCTTGCGGACCGCACAAACTCGATTGCGGCCGTGGTGAGGTCACTGCGGTCCGCATAAAATGCTTTGCGGCCGCAGTGCTTGAGTTTCCAAAATATGCACCTCTCTGAATCTCCTCACTACGGACCGCACTAAATGGAATGCAGCCGCAATGGATCTGTTGCACCGTGCTTGGACTTGTTCTTGGTACTTGTGCATGTTTCACTCCTTTTTGTGTTGTTTTGACTAATTGTCACCTTTTTTACCAAACCCTACAAACAAGTACAACATGTAAGCCTTTGGGACTATTTTGTATACAGTTTTAATCAAAACTCAAGTAAGAAGGAGTGTAAAATGAACTATAATCCCTAGTTATCAGTTGTCTATATGGAAGAAGTTTAACATCTCGAGTTTCCCATTCACGTTGTGCTTTCTTAATGATCAAATCGGAGTCTCCCATGATTAACAACTCCTCTACATCCATATCAATTGCCATGTTCATGCCCATTATGCATGCTTCGTATTCAGCAGTGTTGTTTATACAGAAGAATCGAAGACGGGCGGTGCTGGACAGTGTTGTCCCGTGGGTGAAATCAAGATTGCCCCAATACCAACACCTTCTGTATTTACAGCTCCGTCGAAGAACATTTTCCAAGTATTGGTGTCTTCTGGAGTTACCTCAACTGAATTTACTTCCTCGTCTGGGAAGTAAGTACTCAAGGGTCGATATTCATCATCAACAGGATTTTCAGCTAGGTGATCCGCCAAGGCTTGAGCTTTCATTACCGTGTGGGTGACATAGACTACGTCAAACTCGGTGAGCAGGATTTTCCATTTTGCTAACCTCCCGGTGGGCATCGGCTTTTGTAATATATATTTCAAAGGATCCAGCATGGTGATGAGATAGGTGGTATAAGCCAACAAGTAATGCCTGAGCTTCTGAGCGACCCAGGTTAGGGCGCAACAAGTTCTTTCTTTCCTCCCGGTCACATCATGTTTCCCGAGAACACATCCAAAAGACTCTCCAATACTGTCAAGTACAAAAACAAAGGCCTTCCATGTTCAGGTGGGACCAACACTGGCGGATTCGATAGATATTCTTTGATTTTGTCGAAAGCTTCTTGACACTCATTTGTCCATCTAATCATCGCATCTTTATTCAATAGCTTAAATATGGTCTCGCACATGGAGGTCAATTGAGCAATGAACCTGCTGATGTAATTCAGCCTGCCCAGCAGACTCATGACCTCTTTCTTGGTTCTAGGAGGGGGGAAATCCCGAATATACTTTATCTTTGTTGGATCCAGCTCGATGCCCCTCTGACTGACTATAAACCCCAAAAGTTTCCCAGATGGAACTCTGAATGCACATTTAGCCGGATTTAATTTTAAGTCATATTTACGCAGACGTTCAAAGAATTTTCTCAGATGTTGCACATGGTCGTCCTGCGTTCTGGATTTAATGATCACATCATCTACATATACCTCAATTTCCTGGTGCATCATGTCATGAAAGATGGCGGTCGTAGCCCTCATGTAAGTTTCCACGGCGTTCTTCAAACCAAACGGCATGAACCAGTAACAGTAAGTACCCCAAGGTGTGGTGAAAGTCGTCTTTTCTGCATCTTCTTCATCCATCAAAACCTGATGATACCCAGCGTAACAATCCACGAAAGACTGTATCTCGTGTTTGGCACAATTGTCAACAAGGATGTGGATGTTTGGTAATGGAAATTTATCTTTGGGGCTTGCTTTGTTCAAATCCCGATAATCAATACACACTCGGATTTTCCCATCTTTCTTCGGCATTGGGACCACATTAGCTAGCCATGTGGTGTATCGGACCACTCGGATTACACCGGCTTTCAACTGTTTGGTGACCTCTTCTTTGATCTTGTCACTGATGTCTGTTTTAAATTTTCTATATTTTTGTTGGACAGATGGATAACCGGGGTAAGTTGGCAATTTGTGCACCACTAAATCAACACTTAGTCCTGGCATATCATCATAAGACAAGGAAAACACGTCTTTAAATTCGAACAAAAGTTGGATCAATGCATCCCTAGTTCTTTCATAAGTGTGAATGCTTATCATGGTTTCCCGGACCTCTTCCGAACTACCCAAATTAACTGGCTCGGTTTCATTTAAGTTTGGCTTAGTCTTATTCTCAAACTATTCCAGCTCTCGGTTTATTTCCCTAAAAGCCACATCTTCATCATATTCCAGTTGTTGATTCATTATTTCACTATTAGACAGCGTATTAAGATCTGGGCATGAAGTTCGCAAGCATGTCATGTTATTCAAGTCTGCATTATTATAATTGAAAAGAGAGATAAGAAAAATAACAAAAATCAGGAAGAATAAAGAAAGAGATTCATAGACGATGAAATATTGATTTCATTTCATTGAATTTTGAAAATAAGAGGGTTTACATCGGAATTTAAAAGACAATAAACTAAAAGCATTCGAGTTACACCCTGAAATAAATCGGAATGTAGAAAAGATGGCAAGACTGAACTACCGGGATTCCCTCCTGACTGGGAACAGAGTAGCCTTCCAATTTTGAAGCTTGGCATCAAGCCCCATATATTGCACCTCAGCAGTTCTTGAGCCTTCACCCGGTTGGACCATGTGATCCTCATACAACATTTGCCTCATTGCCCCGCAGATATCCTCAATTTCTTTAGTCGTGAAGGCCTCTTCTTCTTCTTCTATGTACCTTGGCTTAATAAATGTCCTAGCAAAATGCGGGACCAGCTGAGGCAGGACCCATCCATTGTTCTTACGTTCATTAGACCATTTTACATCGGCCTCTGTAGCTTGGAAACCTACGCCAAGAACTTCTCTCTTGCAGTCAAAGTGATGGGTTCTGTAATTCCTTACAAAGATACCCCGAGCCCTTTCCCAGGCTTGTACCCATGTTTGATCATGTCACTGGTCTGCGACCACGATCTCAAAAGCTTGGTAGACTGTGTGCTCGCTACCTTCCTTAACCTCCAGGCACGGGACTGACGGGTCCCTGTAGATTGATTGCTCATCTTCTCTGTGAACCACGATTTATTGGTCTTCATTTTCAAACTTAACCATTTTGTGGAGAGTAGAGGGTACGGCTCCTGCGGCATGGATCCAAGGCCTTCCTAGGAGAAAATTGTAGGAGGTGTCCATGTCCAAAACCTGAAATGTTACTTCAAAATCCATAGGGCCAATAGTTAGGATCAAATCAATCTCCCCTATTGTGTCCCTCTTGATGTCATCAAAAGCACATACGCAAACATTGTTGGGTCTAATCCTCTCAGTCCCAATTTCCATTCTCTGTAAGGTCGAGAAAGGGAAGATGTCAACCCCAGATCCACCATCCACCATAACTCTTTTCACGTAGTATCCTTCACATTTCACGGTCAAGTGGAGAGCTTTGTTGTGGGCAGCCCCTTCCGGAGGCAATTCATTTCGTCTGAATGAGATCTAGTTGACTTCAAAAAATTGTTCTGCCATTCTTTCCAATTGCTCAATTGTGGTCTCGGCCGGAACATATGCCTCATTAAGCGTCTTTAACAGCACTTTCTGATGCTCATTCGAGCTTATAAGCAGGGACAAAAGTGAGACCTGAGAGGGGGACTTTATGAGTTGATCAATCACGTCGTAGTCTGAGGTTTTCATCTTTCGGAAGAATTCCTCTGCCTCTTCAGCACTGACTGGATTTTTAAGCGGAAAAAGCTTATGTTTGTTCTTGTTCAATTCTTTCAAGTTGTGGTACTTATCAGAAGGGTTCGTTTCATTCACCTCCCCCGTGATTTCCTTTCCCTTGTACGCCACCACTTCTTTATTTTAGTTCCAGGGGACGGTAGTGGGCTCCTTCATGGGATTCTGTGGTGCGCGGCTGATAACCACGGGCTCAGTCAGCCTAGGTGAAATTATCAGCCCCCCCCCCCCCTTTCCACATAAGTCCTTTGGTACGTACATCTTCGGTACCTTCAGTGTAACCTTGTTTTTCTCAAACCTTTTGGGGGGACTTAACATGAACTGTTCTTTTTTGGGGGCCCTAGGAACATAGAGAACCGCATCTTTAGGAGGTGCTACCTCTGTTTTTGTTTTCGCAACCTTTCCTATGCTCTGAGGAGTGGAGTTGCTTTTCTTTTCATCCTTAACTTGCTTTGCTGACGCTTTGGGCTTCTTTTCTACGTCAGCAATGGCAATGATAACTTTCAAAGCTGGGTCAAACTCTTGGTCCTCACAAATCATCCCAATGACTGGCCCGTTTTTGTGAGTCGGCAATGGGTTATTGGTTACATTGGGAACTTCTTCATCCCTCAACACCACCCGTTTTTATTCTATTAAATTTTTTACCACCCGCTTAAGGGTCCAGCAATCCTCAGTGTCGTGTACTTCTGCCCCTGAATGATAAGCACATCGAGCACCGGGTCGGTAGGAGGGTGACTCTAGGTTTTTCCTATTTAGAGGTACAGGCTGTAACAAGCCCATTTGGACCAGTTTTGGGAAGAGGTTAGAATATGATTCACCGATGGGTGTGAAGTTGGGTCTTTTGGGTGGCTCGCGGGGATGTGTGTTATAATTATTTTGTGGAGGACGTGGATTATACAGGGGTTTGGTGAGGAGGGTTGTTTTTTGGAGGTGGAGCTCGGTTTTGGTTATAATGTTGTTGCGGCCGGGCGTACGACTGGGCATTCATTACTGCATAAGGCTGAGGCGTCATGGAATATGCCTCCTCTCTTGGTGAGGGTAGTAGTGTTGCGAGGTGCTGGAAGAGGAACCAAAGTAACCCCGGGGTTCACGTGGTTTTCTCAGACTTGAGGCCATCATTGCTACATCCTCTTTCTTTTTCCTGTTTACTGCACCCCATGACCCGTTCTGGATTGCTTGAGAAGTGGTTCTTATAGCTGACTAGCTCAAGATGCGACCTATTTTCAAACCACTCTCCACCATTTCCCCAATCTGTATGGCTTCTGCAAATGGCTTGCCCATAGCGGACATCATGTTCTGGAAATAATCAGCCTCTTGGTCTTGCAAGAAGACACTGACCATCTGGGTCTCGTCCATTGGGGGTTTTACCCTAGCCTCTTGTGCGCGCCACTTGATAACATATTCTCTGAAGATTTCTTTTTGAGATTGGACAAAGAGTTTCTATCTGGAGCTATGTCTACATTGTACTGGAATTGTCTGACGAAATCTCGGGCCAAATCGCCCCATATGTGCCAGTGGGAGATGTATTGGTCCATATACCATTCGGACGCAATTCCGGTTAGACTCTTCCCGAAGTAAGCCATCAAGAGTTCTTCTTTTCCACCCGCTCCTCTTAACTGATTGCAATACCTTTTGAGGTGGGCTATGGGGTCTCCATGTCCATCATATTTTTAAAATTTGGGAGTCTTAAAACCGATGGGCAGATGAACATGTGGAAACATGCACAAGTCAGTGTAGGAGACACTCTTCTGGCCACTCAATCCTTGCATGTTCTTAAGACTTTGCTCAATGCTTTTCATTTTCCAAGTGATCTCTTCTTGCTCGGGGTTCTTCACGGTTTTCTCTTGTTCCATGATAGATTCATACCGAGGGTGCTGAGGGTAAGAGTTTGGGGTGACATGAGTCGTGTCCAAATGAAATGGTGGTATTCTGAAAGTAAAGGCTGACGGATCGAAACCTGGCCCGGATACTGTTGGCTTTGCCGTAGCAGAGATTGGTAGTTCGGCGAATATGTTAGAATATACTCCCGAAAACACTACCTGGGGACGAACCTCATAATGGATTCCGGTGAAATGGGTTGACATAGTGGGGTACCCGAACGGGGTGTCCAGGCAATTTATAGGGACGTTGGAGGTTCCACTTGTTCGGGGAATCAATTAGGGAAAACCAGGGATGGCACTCGGTGGTTATCTACCGTTAGATCAGGAGTCCCACATCTCCAACATGCGGCAACGCAGTATCCTATTTTCTTCAGTAGTTGCTGACTTAGATGTAGGGATAACCGATATTGGGTTGTCCTATGAGGGGTTAATGATTGGTAGGTGACTCTCTGACGTCATTTCAACACTCCCTTTGGATATGGTGAAGTAAGGGTGTGAAGCCAGATTACCGCAAAAACCAACCACCTAAATAAGAACCTTTAAAGAGAAACAACATACACAACAAAACGGCTAGGTTGAGGCACTTAACACATAGGGAATCGCACGTTGGGGCATGCAATGCACCTAGATAGTTAAACGTTTTTCTACATGTTTTGCAACAGTTGAGTGTCTCATACCGGCTTTTTGTTGTCTCCCAGATTTTGAATCTTTACTTTTCCTTGCTTTTTTCAATATTTCTCTCTTTTTTCTTCTCTTTTTTTCCTTTTTCTTTCTTTTTCTTTGTTATCTATGTCTATGACCGAATTTGATAAGGATTGCCTACATATCACGATGTCGTGTGATTCAGATCATTACGTAGTTTAAGGGATAAATGCGAAAAGAAAGAAACATTTTGATTTTCAAATTTTCATTATATAAAAGCTTCTAATTTTCCTCTATTACAAATACTCTGACATACATTCTTAAAACTATAAAAAAAAAAAATAGACTCAAAGTAGACTAACTAGACTGTAAAAGAAACTGAAATATAGATTCGAAAAAGAAAATCAGGAATACATAAGTGCCTCCAATACTACGCCAGGGGTTCGCGGGACATCAGTCGGTCTCGTCGTGAGCCTGCGCGCCATATCTTCTTGGAGGCGCTATAGGTCGTCCATTATCTGACGGGCCAAAATCATCACAGCGGCGAAGAATGTAGATCTGGTCATATCCTCGCACTCATGGAATTTTGTGATGACATAATCAGTAATTTCTCATCCTTTCTCTAATGATGCCCTTTTCTTGGAGTAGGCGTCCAATCTGCTGAGACCTAGCCTCCAGAACTTGGGTGGTCATATGGTTTTGGTCTTGTAACTACTGCATGTCTTCTTCCAATTGAGACATCAATGCATAACAATGTTCCCTTTCCGCTTTAAAATTCTTCGTCTGTTGAGCCATTTCGTTCTCAAGAGTGGTTAGCTTTTCCTTTAAACTTGTGACTTCTTTGTCATACTCTCCTTTTAGGTGTTGAACAAACTTCGCCCGTTCTTCTGCATACTTTGCCAACTTTGCCCAGGTTCTTGCCAATTCATCTTCAGCTTTTTCAGTATCAGTCCCATAATCGCACACTTTCCGCCTAAGACCGTTTATAAGTCTTTCATTTATTCTGCTCCTCTCTGAATTTTCAGCAGCTATCTTCATCCTTTGAATCTGGGCTCGGAGAGATTCACTTTCTTTGGCCAACCTTTTCTTCTCCTGTTCACCTGCAGTGGCTTGCAAACTACTTTTAAATTTAATATCTCTGATTTGCCCTTCCAATTTGCTTATCATAGCCCTGTAGCTTTTCTCTTTTTCCAACCAATTCCATTGTTCGGTGCCTCATCAGTGAACTGTTGGACGTGGGGTCTTTTGGCGGTCCGTTTAGGATCTTGATGGACTCTAGACCTTCTATCATACCAAGTCGTGTAGCTAGGCTCTACCTAACCTTTGGACAAATCCCATACTCGAGTCTGCGGCTCCAGAAACCTACATTGATGCCAAATGTGGCAGACCTTTTCTTCCGGGAATGCAGCTATTGGACATAGTTCAATGACTTGTCGACTCAAATCTTCATCATGAGGGACATTTTTGTGCCTTCCCAACTGTCACAGAACCCTGTGTGGGCATACAGATGAACACTCCGAAGACCCATTAATAGAAGAAAACACAATTCGGCCGACATATAACTAACTTCGATGACCGAGAGCCAGCCAAATGTCCATTCAATTTGTCCTGCTGTCAAGGAACCCAAATGTGAAAACCATGCTTCTGTAACTTCCGAAAATTCATGACCGTCTACCCGATTTTCATGTTCTTCAATGTAGTTGAGACCAGTCAAACCATAGTTCATGTAACCCGGGCGATGGCAGATATGTTCTACCATTCAAATTTGTAAGAGCAAATTGCAAACCCTCAAAGAACTATCCCCCTGATTGACAAACAGTTAGAGCTCGATAAATTTCTACTAGGACCATTAGTATAATAGTGCCATTAGCCTTTTTTATCACGAAGTCAGCCACTCCTGCGAGCCCCAACTCTATATGTCCATCACTCCTTGGGCAAATTAGAGTCCCTAAGAATGCTATTACGAAGGCCAATCCCCGACGTGCTTCCCATTATCTTTGATTCCCTTGGTGAGTTAAACCGGTATCCGGAGCCTCAAAACCATGGGGGTCCCCATAACGACAGTAGAAAAAGTAGAATGTGCAGAATCCCTCATCCAAATTCCCATATTTGACTTCCCGGCTAATACTCAGAAAGTCCAAGAACTTATGAGGAGTTACAGCTCTTGGTTCCACTAGGTATCGGCTCCTGAGATTCCCGTTAACGCCAGCATAGCCTTCTATCTCCTCAAGTGTAGGGGTCAATTCAAAATCAGAGAAACGAAACAAGTTGTGCGCCGGATCCCAAAATGGTATCAAAGCTTCAATTATGTCCAACCTTGGTTTAATCTTCAAGAGGTCGGTGAGCCCGCCTAAATCTTTTGTCGCAACACCTCTACTGACCTCCCCCAGGTCATTCCACCACATATGGAGTCCTATCGGGATTTCCTCTACAACTTTGAAAGGTATATTTTCAATAGTGCTCATCCTGCACATTTATTTAAAGTGATTGGTTAAAAAAACATGATTTATTTTGACTTAAAAGGAAGAGTATTATTTTTTGCAAAATTGTAACTCAAAAACGAACCACCTTTACAAATACGGCGCTTCAGCACTTCAGGAAGGAAGATTTTAGGGTTGTGTTTGCTAATTGGCCAATTTGTTTGAAAAAAGACCATAAGTGGCTATTCTTGCAAAAACAACCTTCTGGAGCCCTGTCGAAACATTTCTGGCTATTTAGACAAAAACGACATCACCTAACTTTATTTATTCCAAAACGACAACATTTCATATTTTATTTTTGCAAAAATGGGGTTGGACCCGACGAGGGTTGCCTACGTATCACATATGGTGAGAATCAAACATGCGTAGTTCGGGAAGTTTTGACGCAATTTGAAAAATATGAAACTAACTCATTTTCGTTTTTTGAAATACATTTTCTTTTTCTCCCTTTTTTTCCAAAATTTTTGGCAGAGTTTCGATGCATTTTCAAATATCGGGGTTTTTAAAATCGGGTAAATTCTCTATCCTACCTCACTCTTGGTTTTTTCTGTGATTTTTCTTTCCTTAGCCGGTCAACAAACAAGCTAAAAAAAATAATGTACACATAGCAGGTAAGATGCATCAGGATGGTCTTTTATTTCGGATACACCTGTCCTAGACGGACCCAACCCCTTGTTGAGTCCCCTTAGTCAAATGCACGCGATGCAAACAAACGCGCCTACTAGGGATCCAGCATGAGGCTATGTTATTCTAAGTTTGAATCCTGAGGTTTATTGTTCTAGACCTGGCTTACCTGAGCGGACAGCTCGAGCCGAGGGGAGGCAGCGTACCAGGAATACAGAGGTTTCACCGGCTTTGCAACTTGTCCGGATCTCGTCCTAAAATTGGGATATGACTCTAACAGAAAAAAAGTCACACGAAGTGCACACTTCTCAGATGATTTAGAAGACTCTGAGAGAAGAAGGTTTCGTAACAATTTGTATACAGTCCAAACAATATCAAAGCGGTAAAAAGCGGCATTTAGCACATTAGGTTCAAATATGTAAAAATCAGATAACAAAACCAAATATAACAGTTATTCTAAGCTCGAATTCTTTGAACCCTGAACCAGAGATTTTGGGTTCGATGCCCAGCAGAGTTGCCAGAGCTGTCACACCTCATTTTTCCCAGTAGGGGTGGGATAGGGGAGTTTTTCCAATTTAAGTGACATAAATCGAATTTGGGATTATCTATTTAATTTCAGAGTCGCCACCCGAAGTTTTTACGGTTTTCAGAGACACCATTTATTTATTTTAAAATCCCAAATCGAGGAAGTTTTGACACCGTTAAAAGCTTGCGAACCAGAAGACCGGGTAAGGAATTCTGTTAACCCGGGAGAATGTGTTAGGAACTCCCGAATTCCGTGGTTCTAGCACGGCCTCTTAACTAGTAATAATTGGCTTAATTATCTATATAATACGCGTTTTAAACCTATTGTGCATTTAATCTTTTATACCGCTTTTATTTATTTATGAAAGTATTTTGAAACAAGTCACGATGGCGTACACTTGTTATTTTTGGACATGTTGCAAACCGCGCCACATGAAATGCACCCGCTATTTACAACATGTTTATTTTAATTATTGTTCGAAGTTGTGGTTGGGTCGCATAAAATGCAAACCCGAATGGAATTTACGTATCACGACTATGCCACAGGAGCCGTACCCATAGTCATGATGATTTAATTACGCGTCTAAAGCAAACTACGATTGTTCATGAGTTATTTGTTTTCCTAAGTTATTTGTAAAGTTACTTTAGGGATCAAAGAGATATGAGACTACAAATGTAGGTTTGTTCAAGGTCTTTCAAAGCTAAAATAGTCACAAATCCATATTAAGGATATGGGCTGCCTAGAAGTATTAGAAATTTGGCCCAGTTTCATGCTAAACGTACTGGGTCAGTCATGCTTCGACTAATAAGGGAAAATATAGCTGGTCCAGTTTTGAGTTCAATTCATAAAAAAACTCTACAAAAATCATGGTATTCTAATTTGAACTAACCATGCTAATGAAATCCCTAACTAACTCGGGTTTGTATCAATTTTTAGAACAAGTGGAGTATTTAACTATCGGGCTTCACACCCCAGGCCTAACGACCTAGAGTCCAGACTTGTTCAGGCTTATTGGGCCATTTTATAAGTCTGGGCCATCTTCCATCTTTATTCAGACAAAAGAAAAGCAATAAACATAGAAATATTATGGCACTTGAATCTTAGACTAAAATACTAATGAGATGTTTTAAGTATTTCAGGATTATATTAATTTCTGGACTAAGTAAGGTATTAAATTATTGAGTTTTTTCACCCTCAGGCCCTATGGCCAAAGGTCCAGACTTATTTAGGCTTATTGGACCATTTTGTAAGTCTGGCCCAATTTCTATGGTCTTCATTCAGAAGGCCTGAAGAAATTAAACTTCAGATCTAATAAGGAAGAAAAAATACAATGTTTATTGGACATACAAACTTTTACGGAAAAAAAAAGTCCAGTCAATAATATTACAACTGGAATCTAGAATCTAAACGAGGAAAAGTGATGTAACTTTCATAACTAACTAAATCTAAATTATAGTTTCTTCTAAAAAAAAAAAGGAAAACAAAAACGAACTAATGTCTTAGACTAAAATAAATCACTACAGCTGCTGCTGCTCAGCTTTACTCAACCAAACCATGTACCATTTCTTAGCCAAACAACCCAAACACCTGCACTCTTAATAGAACAAAAATTTGTATATTTTTTATGAAGGGAATCTGACCAAGTGGTAGCCAGATTCACATTCCTTAATGCTGTTTTTTACACATGTTATCACTTTTCAAGAATTTTTAAATAAAATTCAAACCAGAAAATATGTTCATACTATCCAGGAAAACAAACAAGACATAAGAATAAACTTGTAACGACCCGGTCAATCGTTCCGTAGAATTTGCACCGTTATTCCTGTTATTTTCTTATCATAGGTTGGTTATATTGTTTATGATGTGTTAATGTTGGTAGGCTCGGAATCAGAATGGTTGTAGTGAGAATTTAGTTATTTAAATAGCCTTAAAGAGGGAAAAGTCAACTGAGAGTTGACTTATTGGTAAACGACCTCGGAATGCGAATTTTATGGTTTGGATAGCTTCGTTAGGTGATTTGGGACTTAGGAGTGTGTTCAGAATATTTTTGTGATGTCCGGTGTAGAATTAGGCTTGAATTGGCGAAAGTTAGTTTTTGGTGATTTCCGGTCGGCAGTGGAAAATAGGCTATCGGGGTCGGAATGGAATTCTGGAAGTTGGAATAGGTTCGTAATGTCCTTTTGGATATGTGTGCAAAATTTCAGGTCAATCGGATGTGTTTTGGATAGTTTCAGCATCGTTAGTGGAATTTAGAAATTTCAAAGTTCATAGGCTTGAATTCGATGTGATTTAGTGTTTTTGCGTTGTTTTTGGTGATTCAAAGGCTCGACTAAGTTTGTGTGATGTTATGGGATGTGTTGGTATGTTTTGGTTGAGGTCTCGAGGGTCTCGGGTGAGTTTCGGGTGGTTTCGGACCATTTCTAGGCAAATTCTAGTTGCTCCTTTTTGGCTTTAGGGGTGTACAGTGCGATAGCATTGATCTGGATGCGTTAGCATAGAGAAAATTTGGAAAAATTTAGTTGTGCTATGCAATCGCATAAGGCTTCCCGCGATCGCATAGAGTACAATTTCTGCTGCACTGTCCCAACTTTGGAAGCTTATAACTCACAATCTATAAGGAATTTGAAGATGATCCAAAAATAAAAGTTGTAGCTCTTGATGTCTAGTTTTCATAAAGTTAAGCCAATTGAATTTGGAATTTTGTACAAAATGTTATGACCATTATACTAGAGATTATCCGGAAGAGTTGGGAGAAGGCTGTTGGAAAATTTGTTCTATGTGATCGCATAAAGGAGGTCGCGATCGCATATGGTTAAATAAGGGCTGGTAAATTTTATTCATCGCGAACGCACTCCTAGAGCCGCGATCGCACAGTTTTCGGACCTGGGAAGTATAAATTAAAACCCTTCCGCGACCAATACCCACTTTTCCACCATTTTTGAACGGGAAGAAGCTTTGAGGCGAATTTTAAGAGAGAAAATCATTGTTCTTAATTGAGGATCAAAATATCAGTTTTTAATTTATGAAAAACAGTAGAAAAAGATGGAATTAGGGCTTGAAATTATGAGACCTATAGGGGATGATTTGAGGGGTCAAACGAACTCCGATTTTAGCGTTATTTATATGTACGGACTCGTGAGATGATGAAGAACATTTTGGTATAAAATTTGTCGAGTTCCGAGACACGGGCCTGGGGTCAGGTTTTGGCTAATTTCGGGTTTTGTGCTAAAATTGGTATTTTTCAATTGGAATTCATTCCCTTAGCATAATTTAATGAGAAAAATCTGATCTTTATAGATTTGGAGCACTCGAAAGTTGATTCGAGAGGCAAACGGGTTGCAGAGTAGCTTTTCGGGCTAGTTTGAGGTAAGTAATGTCTTTAAATCATGTCCTGAGGGTATGAAACTCCGCACTTTACATCCTTTCACGGATTTGGAGTGACGCACACACTGGATGACGAGTGTGGGGCGTGCACGAATTGGAAATTTGGAAAAATGTACCTTTTTAGGCAACTATTGAGTTGCAAAATTGCTTTTAAAGCTTATTCTCTATAGTACTACTATGATTTGATATAATTGGGATGTAAGCCATGTTTGGGGCCTAGTGCCGATCTGTTTTAACTCTTTGGGGCTGTTTTACTGATATTCTCACTATTTTGAAACTATGATTTTTCACTCAGTCTTTCTTGTGAAACTGTTGACACTTGAAATGAAATACTGTTTTGGGTCGAGAACCCCGTTTTATTCATGGCCCGGGTGGCATGCTGAGAATGTTTGACTGAGTGAGGCAGAGGGCCAATGTTGTGAGGATGTTATGATATGAGTGAGGCCGAGGCTAATGTTGTCAAGATGTTATGATATGAGAGAGGCCGAGTGTCTGAGAGTGATTTATGCCATGATGTGGCTTGTTTATAGCGCTTGGGTTGTAGGAGCCCCTCCGGAATCTGTACACACCCCCAGTGAGCGCAGGTACCTACTGAGTGCGAGTACCGAGTGATGAGTGATTGGGAGGCTTGAGTCACAGTGAGGTTGCCCGCGGGGCTGATACTGAGTGATGGTGAGGTGCTGAGGGAAATTATTACGAGTGATGATTATGGCCCGAGGGGCAGTTTTATGATGATATTTTAATGAGTTTTTGACTATGATTCACTTCATTTTTCAAACTTATTTTACTGAGAGGTTTACTGAGAAATATTGGAAAATATACTTGTGATGACCCAAAAGGTCATCCTAAGTTAATTTAGCTAAATCTGTGTTTCGAGGCCCCGAAAGCGTTAATCTCACCTCAGTATGCGTGCGTATCCCGGGCGTGTAGTCGGGAAGCTTTGATGTGAAAACTAGATGAAAAGTTGATTTTTATAATAATTAATTGATTAAAGTTGACTTTGGTCAACATTTTTGGTAAACAGACCCGGACCCGATATTTGACGCTCCTGTAGGGTCCGTAGAAAAATATGGGACTTGGGCGTATGCCCGGAATCGAATTCCGAGGTCCCAAGCCTGAGAAATGAATTTTTAAAGAAAATTGTTTTCTGAAAATAATTAAGGATTTTGAAAATAAATATTCATATGAAAACCGTGTTACCGGGCCCGTATTATGGATTCGGAGCCTGGAACAGGTTTAATATATGTTACGTGAGTTATCTGTAAAATTTGGTGTTAAACGGACTTAAAATGAAGTGTTTCGGATATAAATCGGATAGTTAAGCCTTGTGAAGATTTAAGAAAATTCTATGAGGTTTAATTCCTTATTTTTGATGATATTTTGGTGATTTAAATGCTTGAATATGTCTGTAGAATGATTTGGGAGTCGTGTGTGTCATTGGGTTTGACGTTCCGAGGGCTCGGGATAGTTTTGAGTAGGTTTCGGGGTGAATTAGACTTAAAATCACTGAGTGTGGCAGGTACAGCCGCAGGTCTCTGAACCTGGGAGCGCGGCCGCGATCGCTTTTCGGCGGACCACGGTTGTCTTATCGCGGACCGCGGTGAGAAACTTCAGAGGACCGTAGAGACCTTCGCGGCCGCGGTCGATTTGTCGCGGACCGCGGTGGTCGATCTTCAGAGAGACAACACGAGGCCTTCGCGGCCGCAGTCGGTTTTTCGCGGACCGCGTTGGGGGCCTAGGAAGTGATACCTATATATAAAGAATTTTTCAGCTATTTTTCATTTTTCAAAAGCCCTAAAACAGTAGAGGCGATTTTTAAAAGACCCTTTCTTCTCCAAGACATTTGTAAGTGATTTCTAACTCATTTTCTTTACTCCTTAACTTCTTTTTACAAGATTTTACACTAGAATCTAGGCCTAAAATCCTAAAATCAAAGTAGAAATTAGGGGTTTGGGTAGAGTTAGGGTTTATGGGATTTTGGGTAATTCAACCTCAATTTGGGATCGGATTTCAAAACAAATTATATATTTGAACTCGTGGGGGTATGGATAATCGGGTTTTGGTCCGAGCCTCATGTTTGGACCAAGCGAGCCCGGGGTCGAATTTTGGTATTATTGGAAGAATGCTAGGAATTGTATAATTAGGCTATGGGATTGTATTAATGAGTCATTATTGATGTTAATAAGTTAATTATGTCTAGATATTGTCGTTTCGGAGTTGAATTCAAAAGGAAATGCGGTATTAGAAGCTTGAATTGCTCTTTTGGACCCGAGGTAAGTGTCTTGCCTAACTTTGGTGAGGGAATAGATATTGTGTGCTATGTGTTATGTGTTTATCATGTACAATGCATAGGTGAGGTGACGAGTACCTATGCATTGTGTGGCAAGCATGCCCGTGAGTCTATTTCTGATAGAAACCTTGTTGCTACTTCCATGATTCATTATGTTATGAAAATGTCTCTACTTGGGAGTTGTTTGTTGTTGGAAGACTTGGTTGATGAACTCATGATGCATTGGTTCGGTTGGGAACCCCTTTGTTAAGGATATGTATATTGAAGAGATTGGTTATAGCTGAGACCCTTGTCGGGCAATTGTTGTGATATTGATTGATGTTTTCCCCTTGCCGGGTGATTTTAAACTATATTTCCACTATGCTGCATTCCTTACCATTGATATTTGTCATTGTTTTGGTGAGGAAGAGTGTAAA
>MDKH01216150.1:0-23237 GCA_005239495.1 Nicotiana undulata | reverse complement strand
GCGTAAGAAATTCAATTGTCCCTGGTGTAGAAGGGTTATCACAAAGCGAGTAATATGTGAGTGGAGATGTGAAAAAAATAATGCCAAAGAGGAAGAGGTAACTATCGAATGGTAAGGGAAGAATGCGGTAAAAAAAAGGGTGAAAGGAATGAGATTGCATATATTCATATCCTACAGATATAATATGAATCCAGAACATTATGCAAGCATGACGCGGAGGAGAATCAATAAGGGTTTCACACTCGATGATATTGATAAATAAGTGTGAATGAACGCTTGATACATAAGGGTCCCGTACGAGAGGTAAGTTAAAACAAAGGACATAACCCAAGAGGCGTTATATAAAATACAGATATGAGAGTGGACCAACGGGTAGTCTGTAGTTGATTTAGGAAGAGCCTAGTTATGGCTAGATAGGAGGATACAGGCAAATCAGTAGATCATGCAAGATAAACGTAGTGAAATCCAGCATAGGAAATTCAGTCTCTTAGATACGAAATCGTAATCCTCGAGAAATATTAAGACAGGAGGTTGGGTAGTAGAAGGTACAATGGAAGTTTTACAAAAATAAAAAAGAGTGCCACAATGGAGACAACTGAAATTTCAATTCAGAAGAAACCCTACGAGCACAAGGGCATGGAGGTAAGTAACTAAGGATAATGATAGGCGAGTAAAAACGTCAGAAATACCGTGGGATATACAATGTAATAATGTCCATCACCCCCAGCATATAGCAAGCATCATCGTCCTTAGATAAAATACCCTCAAGTCAAGCCTAGGAAAGTTACTAACCTCGAAGCACGAGAATATATACTCCAAAAAGGCCCAGCCTCTCGAATCGGCCTCCAAATGGGTCAAATATGGCCAAAACAACTCAATAACGTCAACAAAGGTAAATGAATTGATTCCAAGTAATAAAGATCCAATCTTTATCAAATTATAAAAACTCAACCAAAAATTCAGCTCAAGCACGCTCCTCGGAACCTGATGAAAGTCACAAATCCCGAAAACCCATTCGAATACGAATCCAAATGTACAAGTTTCCTTAAAATTTGATTCGGCATGTTCAAATCTCCATTTTCACTCTTCAAAGTCAAAGTCAAATATCCTATACTATGTGTAATAGTCCATGGGGAAACAAGATAAAATATCAAATCAAGTAGAAAATCACTTACCCTCTTGCCTTGTGTGAAAATTCCCTTTCAAAACACTCTCATCTCCAAGTCTAAGGTTCAAAATATGAAATAGTGGGTCTACGTCCCGAAACAAAATCACTTATAATTATGCCCAGTGATACCCTTGTGAACGCGGCCACTACTTCACGTTGGCTAAGCAATAAAATCCATAGCCTCTAGTTAACCATGCAAACGTGGCCCCCAGCCCACGATCGCGATACACAAACTCCACAGGCCTTTGCGAACGTGGTCCCCTTCCCACGAACGCGAAGGCCAAGCACCTAAACATCCAAGTCTGCCTCACTGCAGCACGAACGTGGTGCCCCGATCATGAAGGTAAAAGCCAAGCTGCCTCGACCATCATGAACACAAGGAAGAAAAATCCAACCCAGCTCAAATGCACTCCTCGATCGCGATCCAACCTCCGCTATCGCAAAAAAGGACCTGACATCAGTTAACGTTTGCAACTTTCAAAATGCTTCGGGTTGTCCGAAACTCACCCGAACCACCTAGGACCTTTTCCAATCACACCAACAAGTATATAAACCATATACGAACCCGCTCGTCAGCTCAAAACATTTAAGTAACACCCATAACCAAGAACTGAAGACCAAAACACATAATGTATTCCTTCAAGTTCAAGAACTTCAACATTCACAACCAAGTGTCCGATTTAAGTCTAACAAATCCGGAATGAATCCAAACTTTGCACAAAAGTTCCAAATGATATAACGGACCTATCCTAAGTCCTGAAACAATAATCTGAACCTAATAGCCTCAAGTTAACCCACGATCAAACTTAAGAACTTTCTAAACTTTTATATTTCCAATTTTCAACAATTAGAGCCCAAACATTCTAGGAACATCCAAGTCCAAATCTGGATGCATGACTAAGTCCAAAGTCACCATACAAAACTATTGGAACCATCATAACACTGACCCGAGATCGTTTACACAAGAGTCAATCATTGGCCAACTCATATAATTTAAGCTTTCAACCATGGAACTTAGTGTTCCAAATAATTCCAAAGCCTTCCCGAAACCAAATCAACCATTCTCGAAAGTCTCGAAACAAAAACAAGCATGTAGAAGTATCAAATAGGGGAACTGGGCTACACAAAACTACTGGTCGATTCGTTACATTCTCCCCTATTAAATATTCATCCTCGAACATGTTTAAAATCATATCTAGGATATCAAAATGATGACGATACTTGCTCTGCATATCATGCTCGGTCTCCCAAGTTTCTTCCTCGACAAGTTGAACTCTCTAATGAAGATTCACTAATGCAACATCCTTAGACCTCAGTTTCCAAACCTGCCTATCCAAAATGGCCACTGGCTTTTCTTCATAAACCAGATTATCATCCAACTGCACCAAACTGAAATACAACAAGTGTGAATGATCCTCATAATACTTTCGAAGCATGAAAACATGAAACACCGGGTGAACACCCGACAAGCTGGGTGGTAAAGTAATTTTTTAGGCCACCTAACCAACTCTCTTAATTACCTCGAATGGACCAATATACCGAGGGCTTATCCTTCACTTCTTCCCAAATCTCATCACGCCCTTCATATGCAACATTCTAAGTAGAACTTTCTCATCCACTATGAATGCCACATAACGAGCCTTCCTATCATCATAACTCTTCTACTTGGACACCATCGTATGAAGCTTCTCACGAATCAACTTCACTTTCTCCAAAGCATCACGATCAAAATCTGTGCCCAATAATATAGCCCCCTCAGGCTCAAACCAACCAACCAAAGAATGACATTGCCTCCTATATAATTCCTCATATGGAGCCATTTTGATGTTTGATTGATAGTTGTTGTTGTATTAAAACTCCGCTAAAAGAAGAAATGGGTCCCACTGGCCTCCGAAATCTATGACACAGACTCTCAACATATCCTTCAAAATCTGAATGGTCCGCTCTAATGCCAATTCGTCTGAGGATGAAATATGGTGCTCAACTCAACCTGTGTGCCTAGCTGACACTGAACTGCTCTATAGAAATGTGAAGTGAACTGAGTGTCGCAGTTCGAGAAAATAGAAATTTTCACACCTTGTAAGCGAACAAGATCTCTGATTTAGATATTATCCAAGTGCTCCGAAGTTTAGGAAGTCATTACTAGAATGAAATGTGCAAACTTGATCATTTTGTGCACAATGACTCAAACAATGTCAAATCTCCATAATGTTCGCGGAAAACTTGCCACAAATTCCATAGTAATGCTTTCCCACACCCACTCTGCTATGTATAACCTCTAAAGAAAACACTAGGTCTGTGATGTTCATACTTGACCTCCCGATAATTCAAACACCAAGCAACATACCTAACAATGTCTTTCTTTATCCTCCGCCAGGCAATAATGTTGCTTCAAATCATGGTACATCTTCGTAGCACTTGGGTGAATATAATACCATGATCTTTGAGCCTCTTCAAGAATCAAATTGTTCAAATACCACATTGAGGACACATATTCGTCCTTGAAGCCTCAATACACATCATCACCAATAGTCACCTTCTTAGCACCACCTCACTGCATTGTGTGCTTAAGGAAAAGAAAATGGGGATCATCATATTGAAGAGCCTTAATGCACTAAAACAAGAACGATTGAAATACAACACAAGCAAGGACTCTGCTGGGCTCCGAAATATAAAATCTCACAAATATGTTGGCCACAGCTAAAGACCTCTCCACAGTTGTAAAGAATGCTAAACTTCCCATACTCTCTGACTTTCTGCTCAAAGCGTCAACCACCAACTTAGCCTGATGTCATAGTCATTTAATAAATCCAACCACCTCCTCTGCCTCAGGTTCAAATCTTTTTGCTTGAATAGATGCACAAATCTCTGATGATCTGTATACACCTCACAATACACGCCATGTAAGTAATTCCTCCAAATCATGAGTGCATGTACAATAGATGCTAACTCCAAATCATGCACTGTGTAGTTCTTCTCATGGGGCTTCAACTGGCATGAAGCATAGGAAATCACCCTACCGTCCTACATCAACACACACCCAATGCCCACCCACTAAGCATCATAGTAAATTGTATATGAAACTGATCTTGAAGGTGAAACCAACACTAGAGTTGTAATCAAAGCAGTCTTGAGCTTCTGAAAGCTATCTGACACTCATCCAACCACCTAAACAGACCACCTTACTGAGTCAACTTAGTCAATAGGGATGAAATAGATGACAGAACCCTCTATGAAGTGTCGGTAATACCCATCCAAACCCAAAAATCTCCTGATCTTCGTAGCAGTAGAAGGTCTGGGCCAACTCTAAGTTGCCTCAATCTTCTTTGGGTTAACCTTGATCCTATCATTATATACCTCATGACCCAAGAATGCCACCGAGCTAAAACTAATCTCGCACTTGGAGAACTTAGCATACAAGATCTTCTCCATCAACGTCTAAAGCACAATCCTCAAATGTTGCTCGTGCTCCTTCCTACTACGGGAATACACTAATACATCACCAATGAACCTATGACAAAAGAATAAAAATACATCTGGAACACGTTGTTCATCAAATACATGAAAGCTTCTGGGCATTAGTCAAACCAAAAGACAATACCAAATACTCAGAATGCCTATAATAAGTCCGGAAAGGAGTATTAGTGATGTCTGAAGCTCTATGTTTCAACTGGTGATGCCACGATCTCAGATCAATCTTTGAGAACACCTCGGCACCTTGAAGTTTATCAAATAATCATCAATGCGTGGAAATGCATACTTGTTATTGATGGTAACCTTATTGAGCTGCCTATATTTGATACACATTGTCATAGAACCATCCTTCTACATAACGAACAATACCGGTGCACGCCAAGGTGACACACTAGGCCTGATGAACCCCTTATCCAACAACTCTTGCAAGTGATCCTTCAATTTCTTCAACTCTGCTAGAGCTATACAATATAGAGAAATATAGATAGGATGCTTGCCCATGCCAAATCAATGTCGAAATCAATATCCCTATCAGGTGGATGCCCAGTAGCTCTGCTGGAAACACATCGGGAAACTCACTCACTACTAGAACTAACTCAATAATAGTAGTGTTAGAATTGACAGATTCGACGAATGCTAAATATACAAAACATCCCTTCACAACCATCCGTTGAGCCTTCAAAAATGAGATCACTCTACTTAGAGTGCAACCAATAGAACCCTTCAACTCCAACCTTGGAAACCCCAACATTGTCAATGTAACGGTCTTAGCGTGAAAAACAAGAATAACATGATATGGACATAACCAAGCCATGGCCATGATCATATTAAATCCACCATATTTAATAGTGGGAAGTCTACCCTCGTCTCACTACCAAAAATATTGATCATACGTGACAGATAAATTAGATACACCATAATATAATCCCTAAACTGGTGTAGACACATGCACATGAACATAAAGAGAACCCTGAGGCGTATCCAGACAAAAAAGCAAAGTATGATGACACATATGAATAAGTGGAACCAGGATCAAACAAAAAGAAACACCATTGTGGCACACAAAATAATATGTATAATCATAACATCAGAAGCAACAACCTCGTTCCTCCCTAAGAACGCATAACATCTGGTTGGATCTCCACTCGATTGAGCTCCTCCTCTAGGATGACCATGTTTTGGATGCCCCCTACCTCGAGCTGGCTGAGCGGGTGGTGTAGAAATTGGCGTAGGAATAATAGTGTGTCCTCCCTGCTACCCTAAACATCTTTTAAGACGGGGGAAATATTTCCTGACATGGCAAAACTCTCCATACTCATAGCAACCTCTGAGAAAAAATGACTATGGGGCGTGAGTCGAACCTCGTGATCAAGAATACCTAATAGAAGAATGTGGTACCGATGAACCCTTAGTAGATGGAGCATGATGAGAACTCTGCATTTGATGTGCACTAAATGAAGACTGCACAGAAGATCCTCTACTGAGTGGATATGCATGATAAGTGGCCTACTAGAATCCCCAAATCAGCCTCGCCCTCTAGATGAGGCACCAGTGAAACTCCCTGAATGTCGTGACCTATTTTCTCTACCTTGCATAAAATCCCTAGTATCGATGCATATGCACTTTATATGACACGTTATCTCCACAACCTGATGAAATCAAATCTTGGTCTCCACCTCTCTAGCCATAGCAATGTGAATACCATGGTGAAGATCGTTCCTCACCCTATCTTCCTTAGGGCGAATCAAAATAGTAGCATGAAATGACAGCTGTGTGAACCTCATCTCACACTCGATAACTGACATTAGAACCTCACAAAGGTACTCAAACTGCTTCCTCGGCTCCTCTCACCTAGTATAGGCCACCAAATGCTCCAAAAAGACCCTAGTGGACTGAGCCTAGGTAAGAGGAGGTGAGCCTTCTGGTCTTCCCAACTAATAAACCATCCACCACCTCTTGGTGGGACCCTACATCTAAAAGCCGCTGAAATCAACTCCATTGGACTCCACCAGTCCTAAATTGCATAAAATCTCATGACAACGATCCAAAAACCCATGAGAACCCTCTGAAGGTGTACCGCTGAAGCGAGGAGGATGCAACTTTGTGAACTTATCTACTCTCTTCATCTCATCAGCCTCTTCTCAGGATGTGCGAAAACAATGGGCTAAAATCCCCCAACCAGAATCACTGCGGAGTCTATTAACCATGGGCCACTTGCTCTAGGGTATGGGTACTTCGAGCTTGCCCTCTGTCCCATGCCTGGGAAGTAGCTAGTATAGTAGGAAATGCCCTAGCTTGAGCCAATATCTCGAACAACCCCACCATACAAACCAAAGCTTCATGAATAGCTGGCAAAACAAATACACTCTAGGTAACTTAAGTTGGTACCTCTGACTCAACATAACCATGAACCTTCTCATTAACCAGAGCTACTAGTGGCTTCAAAATAGTTGCATATCATGACCCCAAACCACCAATCGGTCATGATAGTTCCTAATGCACATGCTAGGCAAGCCGAACATATAAATAACGAATCATAATAATAGAAATGACAAAAATAATACAAGTTTAAAGCCATCAACATAACACAATAGCGTGGATACATAATAAATCCCCTAAAACTGTTAAATATGGAGTCATGAGCTCTAAAACAGAAATACAATTCAAGAATAAAAAATAATAATAGTCTTATTGAATGACAACAACATAAATGAAAAGAGACACCAAGAATATGGTCGAGAGCAGCTCTACCTCGTCACTCGCTGACAATCTGAGCAACAAGTCTCAGCTATTGGTGGCTAGGTCTGACACTGGATTTGCACAATTAAGTGTAGAGTGTAGTATGAGTACAACCGACCCCATGTACTCAGCAACTATCATAGAAGAAAGAATTATAAATGATAATCGCTAACCACCTATACAGTTTATTTATTCCATCAAGTATAAAACAATAATATGATAAAGTCATGAATCACAAATAAAACCACCTTGGTGCATACAATAACTTAAGGTATATTGCTCAGTTACAATAAAGCATATAAAGAATGTATGCAACAAATCAGGTAAACAACCTAGGAAACTGCAAGTAAATATGGAATGCGTGTAAGGCCCCAGAAAATTTTACTAAGTAATTTAGGATTTTGAGGTGCCAGGTAGCCTAATTATAATACTTTATGTGCTATAAATATGATATAAATGAATTGGATATGGTAAATATGTGTATAAGCCATATAATAAGTAAGAGGCCTAATGTAAGGCCCCGAAAAACTTCACTATGTAATTTAAGGTTTTGTGGTGACAAGGTAGGTAATACATTGTACTTCCGGAGTTACGGGATTGAACGATGCGATGGGGAGTTGAAATTTTTCATCGCAGCTAGACCAGGCTTTAGGCAGATAAGGCCAGGCTAAAGCCAGGCCAGACCAGGCTTTAGGCAGACAAGGCCAGGCTAAAGCCAGGCCAGACCAGGCGTTAGCCAGGTAACGCCAGGCTAAAGCCAGGCCAGACCAGGCGTTATCCAGGCGACGCCAGGTCTGTAGCCCGGTCCGGAATCTGGACTATCCACTTTTCTATCTTTATAACCTGACCCATCTTCGTTATATACATGCAATGGGTCATTTTTGAGCAAAAATCTGATACTTTAGAGTGAGAGAGGGAGCCCTAGAGTAAGAAAGTGATCTCCATTAAATCATTCTTTAATTCTTAAACAAATCTTTGAAGATTAACAAGGAAAATACACTAGGTCTTCATCCTTGAGGTAAGATTCTACACCCTAATCCTTAATTTCGAATTTTAGCTAAAAATGGGTAATTATCAAGAAAGTTTGTGGGCATTAGAGTTGTTATCTTTCTTGAATGTGTTATCAACGGGTGTAGGAACATTGTTGAGCTAAATATGTTTAGGGGTGGGTTGAAGGTTGACTAAATCCTCTATAAAAAAGGACCTTAAGACTTATTGCACACCTAGTGTTTGATGGAACACTCAAAAAAGCTAAGACTATGAATATCTTCCTAATTTATGTTCAATTTTGTTATATCTCGAAATAGATTGAGGTTGCTAGGGATTCCGGATTATTTTAGAGTCTAAAGGAGCGCAATTAAGGTATGTTGGCTAAACTTCCTCCTTCGGAATGAAATTCCGTAATGTTTTCCAAAGGTTTAAGTATAGTCGACTCGAAATTCTTAATTTCTATGTTCCGGGTCATCCTGTATGAACTTACAAACTTGATTATTTCAAATGAGCTTATTATCGAAAGATAGAGGTTTAAAGTATGGTTTGTTTATTAAAATGGTATGTCTTTGAGTTGTATTCTAAATGAGAACTAGTATACCAATTGGGTGAGGAATATTCGATATGCTTGATACTCCTACTTATTCCTACATATAACTAATGACTTGATGGAATATGTCTCGTTATTGATAATCTATAAAGAGTAATTCAAGGATAATTGGTGTACTGCTTGTTTATGACTTTGATGTGTGTTCCCATTGTTGATATGTATATCTCCTTCTTTGTGAAGGACCCTTTGTGTTAAAGGTTCCCTTATTAACGCACTTGAGGTATATTATTTTGGAATGTTCTATATGTTGTTATTTTGTGGGGATCCTTGAAATAAGTGAAGTGAAAGTATGAAATACAAGCAAAATGCGGCCATTGTGCCATGAGTAATGAAACTTGTGAAAGGCCCAATAGCCAAGAAAATGTTGCTATTGTGAAAGGTTGAAATTGCTAACAAAGATTTGTACAATGTGAACTATTTCTGAGATGGATACATTTATACATATGTGTTACCTTTGTGTGCAAACTAACTAAAAATATTTTTGGGAGTATCATTAGAAAAACCGAGGAAGGGTGGGTATAAGGCCCACACCTGAAACTACACGTGTCGGTGTAGGGGTGGATGGTGATTGATGATTGTTCCCCTAAATTGGGATGAAATTGGTACCTATGAATTGGAAACGGAAATACGCCAACCCGCACGACATATGTGGGAAGGCGGCTTAGCTGATCGGGAGTAGATCAGACTCCATGTTGCGCACATTGTGTTATTACTCATGTAACAATTTTCTTTCGCATCATATGTCAAACCACATTGTCCGTGGGGAGATGGCCTAGCTGATCGGGCGTGATCGGACTCCGTGCTAACAAAGACGGTGGAATATCGGTGCTAATGATCTCCCAGCCAAATGTATATTTATACATATATGTATATATATATATATATATATATATATATAAACTATTTTCGTACTCCACAAATCGTTATGTTTCAATTGGTTATTTGAATATTGTTGGTTGTGACTTGTTGTTTCTGTGTGTTGTGTTTGCCTCCATGGATACTCTATTTTGAAAAGAGGATTTTTAGTTGTACATACTAGTACTATTCAATGGTACTAACGTCATTTTTGCCGGGGGCGCTACATCTTTCAACGGATGTATGTGACTCTGTAGCTGGTAGCGCGGATCATAGGTAACGGTGCCTTCTCCTTCTCCCCACAACAGTTTTGGTGAGCCTCGCTTCCTCCCGGAGTCATGTGTAGTATTTGTTGTACTTATTTTGTAAAAGTCACTAAATTTTGAGGTATAGCCGGGGCCTTGTCACCGACATTTCATATTTCTCCTCAGTTGTATTTAGAGGCTCCGTAGACAGGTTGTGGGTGACGTCGGGTATTGGAATTAAACTAGAAATATTAGTGTTTGGAAAATATGTTTTTCATCATATCTATAAAAATTGTAATATTTTGGATATTATGGTTGAAACTGCTAATGAAAACAAAATGGAAGTTAATGAAATATTTATAAAGTATGATTGATAGAATTTATCTCCTTGTTATTCATAAATTAATTTGAGTAGAATGAAACCTAACAGGCTTGCTAAGTCGGGTTTACTAGGTTGAGCGCCGATCGCGCTCTTTCGTTTTGGGGCGTGAAAAACTTGGTATTAGAGCCTATGGTTTTAAAGTGTCCTAGGATGTCTCGGAGCCGTGTCTAGCAAACCCCTTCTTATCGGTGTGTTGACGACCACATCTATAATTAGGGGGCTACTTGGACATTTAGGAATTCCACCCTTCTTTGATACTCTAGATCATGCGATAGAGCTCAAGATATGTGATGACCCAAAAGGTCATCCTGTATAAATTTAGCTAAAACTGTGTTCCGAGGCCCTGAAAGCTTCCGTTAATCTCTCCTTGATGTGCGTGCACAGCTCAGGCGCGTAGCCGGGAAGCCTTTCTGTGAAAATTTGATAATAAGTTGAATTTGCAGTAGATAATTAAATACAGTTGACTTTGGTCAACATTTTGGTAAACGGGCCCGGACCCGTGATTTGACGGTCCCGGAGGGTACGTAAGAAAATATGGGACTTGGGCGTATGCCCGAAATCGAATTCCGAGGTCCCAAGTCTGAGAAATGAATTTTTAAAGAAAATTATTTTCTGAAAATAATAAAGACTTTTGAAAATGGAATTTGATTTGAATTCTGTGTTACCGGGCCCGTATTATGGTTTTGAAGCCCGGAAAAAGTTTAATATATGTTATATGAGTTATCTGTAAAGTTTGGTATAAAACGGACTTAATATGACGTGTTTCGGATCAAGATTTGAATAATTGAGCTTTATGAAGTTTAAGGAAATTCTATGAGTTTTGGAGTTTAATTCATTGTTTTTGATGTTATTTTGGTGGTTTAATTATTTGAATAAGTCCGTAGGATGTTTATGAGGTTGTGTGTGTAATTGGTTTTGAGCCCCGAGGGCTCGGGTGAGTTTCAGATAGGCATTGGAGCGCAAAAAGTTAGAAAAATCTGGTGTGAAGTAGCTGTTGCTGGTGTCTGGCATTTTTCTCGATGCGATCGCAGACTTTAATTGAGGGGGAGGTCCGTTCCTCTATATGATCGCATAGCACTGTCCACGATCACATAGAGGTATAGGAGGTCTGGGCGGGGGGCTGGCTAGGTACTCTTCGCGATCGCAAGGTCTAGTTCGCGATCGCAAGGTCTAGTTCGCGATCGCATAGGGTGGAGTCCTTGAGCTATGCGATCACAGTCACTTGTTCGCAATCGCAGTGAGGAGGGGTCCCAGGTTCTTCTTCGCTATCGCATTCTTTCAGTCACGATCGAAGAGTGTAGGGACCAGACTCTCCGCAATCGCAGACCCATTTCCGCGATCGCGATGCACGTTTTCGCCCAGTTATTTTAAAAGCTCCAAAACATAATACCATATGGGATTTCATCAAATTTCACCATTCCCTTCTTTCTCAAACTCCATTGAAGACCTCCAAGCCATTTTCCCTCCATAGCCATTTTGGGTAAGTGTTCTTAACACCAATTTCTTCCGCTTTCCTCCCCTAATCACTAGAATCTAGGCCTAAAATCCTAAATCAAAGTAGAAATTAGGGGGTTTGGGTAGAGTTAGGGTTTATGGGATTTTGGGTAATTCAACCTCAATTTGGGGTCGGATTTCAAAACAAATTTTATATTTGGACTCGTGGGGGTATGGGTGATTGGGTTTGGTCCGAACCTCGTGTTCTGACCAAGCGGGCCCGGGGTCGAATTTTCGTATATTTTGAAGAATGCTAGGAATTGTATATTTAGGATATGTGATTTTATTAATGAGTCATTGATGTTAATAACTTAATTATGTCTAGATATTGTCGTTTCGGAGTTGAATTCAAAAGGAAAGGCGGTATTAGAGGCTTGAGTTGCTATTCTTGGACCCGAGGTAAGCGTCTTGACTGGCTTTGGTGAGGGAATAGGTATTGTGTGCTAGGTGCTATGTGTTTATCATGTTCAATGCATAGGTGAGGTGACGAGTACCTATGCATTATGTGTCAAGCATGCTCGTGAGTCTAGTTTTTGATGAAATTCTTGTTATTACTTCCATATTCATTATATTGTGAAATTGTCTCTACTTGGAAGTTGATTGTTGTTGAAAATCCTTGTTGATAAACTTGTGAAGTTAATTGTTCGATTGAGAGCCCAATTGTAAAGGATATACCTTAAAAGAATGGTTATAGCTGAGACTCTTGCCGGGCAATGTTATGATATTGACTAATATTTTCCCCTTGCTGGGTGATTATGATTTGTACTTCCGCTATGCTGCATTCCTTGCCAATTGATATTTGTTGATGTTTTGGTGAGGAAGAGTGTAAAGCACGAAGGGTGATGTCGTGCCATGATTTACATTGATTACATCATACATTGCATAGTGAGGAAGAGAGTAAAAGCACGAAGGGTGATGTCGTGCCATGATTTACATTTCCTTACATTATACATTGCATCGTGAGGAAGAGGGTAAAAGCACGAATGGTGATGTCGTGCCATGATTTATATTTTTTTACAGCATACATCGCATTGTGAGGAAGAGAGTAATAGCACGAAGGGTGATGTCGTGCTATTATTTACTTTGCTGGCCTTTATACTTGTTACGTTTGCATTCCCGTTAACTTGCCTTTCTTGTTTGCTCCTATGTGTTTAATTAACTACTTTATCTCACTTGTTACCCCCCATTAACTGCTCCGTGTCCCATGTTTATCTGCTTATGTCTTGATCTTTTCCATATTATAAGTTGTAGAGTAGAACAGATTAATGTATGTTGTCAGGTCTAGCCTCGTTACTACTTCGGCCGAGGTTAGGCTCGGCACTTACTCAGTACATGGGATCGGTTGTACTGATGCTACACCTGCACTTCTTTATGTCGTGCAGATCCCGCAGCCGGACCCAGTGGACATCGTTAGAGGGAGTATCCTTCAGTTCACCTCGGAGATTGCAAGGGTAGACCCGCAGACGTTCGTGGGCCTTGACGTCTCCTGTATCCCTTTTTCTTCCTTCCTGTCTTTTTCATTTATTCCCAAAGACAGTTGTATACAGTTATTGTTCAACCCCTTGTTTGTAGTAATCTTTTAGTATGTTCATGAGTTAGTGACTCCAGATTCGGGGATTGTTACAACGTATTGTATTTGTTTCTATCACTTAGTCCTGTATTTATCTATTTTCGATTGTTAAATTATAAAATTGCTTCTAGTATTCCTGTTAATTCAGTGTTAATTGGTTAGTGAAATTTTACACGTTGGCTT
Organism: Nicotiana undulata; assembly: GCA_005239495.1. Taxonomy (NCBI): domain Eukaryota; kingdom Viridiplantae; phylum Streptophyta; class Magnoliopsida; order Solanales; family Solanaceae; genus Nicotiana; species Nicotiana undulata. Next base: position 9,527 of record MDKH01216150.1, on the reverse strand, counting down.
GTCTAGCGGGTTCAACGTTAGACGCAGTCACGGCCTGAAGGTAGGATTTCGGGTCTTGACAAGATAGGGAGCTAATTTCCTCGCTAAGTCTTATTCTCAAGATTAGTAATCTTGATACCTTAATCCGCGAGTCCGAAGCAGCAAAGAGGGATTGATCTCACCACTAAGTCCAAAGGAGATTGCCCAAAGGCTTGTTAGGAGAATGTATTGAGCCGTGGAGGGATTGGTAGAACCTATCGCTAAAGGGAGTGCCCTTGTCCTTATTGATGTCACTGCACCACCAAATCCTATAGTATATCGGTAAGGTACCAACATATGTTAGGGATGTTGATTCGAGGGGCATCGATTAGGTCGTCTCCCTATCAACTTAAAGTCGTTGAGTCGGTCACTCCTTGGTGCATCCTCATGGTAAACCCCCAGATTCTACACACTATGTATGTACCTCCATAGTAGGGAGAGTTCTCATAATCATGGTTTGACAAGACATTGAATCACAAAACATTGCATGTATCTACTCTTTGAACGAGATCCGCTATTTCGTGAGTCCACTCCACCACAAATTCTCGTATTTTGCAATATCTTATGACGTTGAGCTCTGTAATCATGTCCTTGAATTGAGTTACAACTATAGAATTACTAATTCCCTCATGCCTTCCCAGACTCTCAACAAGGGACTATGCCCGAAGAATTTCTTATCGAATGAATGGATGAACAATTATCATATTTTCACACAAAATAAAAAGATATCTTTTCTCGACCCCTTCTCTTTTATTTCTTCTATATTCAAAAGCCTAGGCCATTTTTCTTCGAGTTTCTGCTTCAATCTTAATATTGACATAGTATCATAGTGAAGATCTTGTTTTGTTTTGTCATAATCTCTAGTATGGTAGTTCCCTCGCTCTATCTTTGTTAAGGTTTTCATTTTGGGCTTGGAGAGAATCTCCCTCTTCTCCGAAAGGTTATTTTATGGATTTGGTCTACTCAATTACTTTTAACATTATTAAATATCCATCGAAGCTAGGGTCTGTCGAGCCTCCATGTAGCTTGATCAGGGTACTTATTCTTGTTGCTCATCTTATTCTTGAAGGTTGTTCTTCTTCTGGTCTTTTGGTTTGTATAATACTTGTTTGAGTTTCGCTATATGTTAATTTCTCTATGTTGCTACGAATCCAACTGATTTTGATGTTTGTAGTGGCTCCACTAGCCGTGAAGTTATTGAGTTTACTCCTAAAACCTCAAGTTCCCTTTTTGTTAGCTCGTTTGACCTACCCGGCCTTCCCCTAGTTGATGACCCATTTCTCACTTCCAATTTCGAGGGCTGAAGGAAGAGCATAATTGTGTCCTTGGTATCTAAGAAAAACAATTTCTTTTATCAATGGTAATTCACCCAAATCCTTTACCAATTCCGTTGAATCCATAAAATGGGATAGATATAACAATACCTTTATTTTCTGGTTAACTAGTTTTCGGTCCTCTGATATTACTGGTTTTTTTTAGTATTCTGACATAACTAAAGAAGGATATAGAATTATAGGTGGGAAGACAAGTCAATCCATCCTCTTACTTTAACTATGAATATGCTTCATTCATTATCAGCTATATTATCCCTTCTCAATCTTATCCCCCTTAGAAGCACTATCCTTAAAGGTTGAATTCTGAACCAAAACAAAGTAGATCTAATTTGAAAATACTTCAAGATATCTGTTCATTGGATCAATAAATGCTACAAATTACATGGGTTCCCACTTCACTTCAAGTTCATCAAAGGTTGATAGCATGCCGCAATTGCTGAGATTTAATGATCTCCTTTTCGATAACGGATTATCTACGCATGTGCTAGTCCAACGATCCACTTATCAGTCTGACTCTCACCTTTTGGTTTTGGGTTAACCAAGGAACAATACACCTAGTAAAACATTCATATGTTAAAACCTTTCTCTCAGTCAAGTCTTATTGCATCACCCAATTTGGCTGGTAATAGCTGGTTGTGTAGAAGTGTGTTGTAGTGCTTCACTGTGAAGTAGAGTTGCTTAACATAGTTGGATTTTTATATTCTGGAACTATGCATCACATGACTACTTACAAGGATCTTTTTATAATATCTAGCTTCTAGTTATTCCTTATATTATTATTCCTCTCAGTGGTTACAATGAAAAGGTTACTTCTATAGGCTCTCTTACCTTCTTTTCATTTACCTTGCATCATGTGTCGCTTCTCCATATTTTCCAATACAATCTTATCTCAATTTCTCGACTAGCTATCCAACTATGTAATTTGATTCAATTAACCTCACTTTTATGTACTCTACAAGCCCCTGAAAATGGGTAAATTTCCCTCTACTACAGACTTCTAATGTCTTCAACTCTATTTAAGTTGTTGACTCCAAATGGTGCTCTTTAGTTGTGCTGCCTTACTATCCATTTCATCTGGTAACTCTCATTATAGATCAAATTTTATTCTTTAGGGCATCAAAGAGGAAGTCTCATGGCATCAAGGATTGGGACATGTTCCTTTGTTAGAATAAAAGATATTGCTCGTGTTCCTTGTAAGCTTTTCTCCTAAACAATCATCTACTCGCTCTGCTTGTCCCTGTAACTAGATAACTCAGGTTACTTTTCTCCCTCACCCTTTCAAACTTATTCATATGGACACTTTGACGACTTATTCTACACCTACTCATAATGGTTTTAAGTGCTTTCTCACCATTGTTGACGATTTTGTTTTTGGTCTACATGTACTTTTCTCATGGGTTCCAAAAGTAATGATTTTCCTTAAGTTCAAGCTTAAATTGCCATGATTTTAAACCAAAGTGTGTCCCCTTTTCAAAAGTCTTAAATGGGTCGGATTTGATGAGGTTATGTGTCTTTCTGCTCACTCGGCTTCTAGGATTATTGACAACGCCCTTGTCATGTATGGGGAATTTTTCTACCTCCGGCATTCCACCACCTTAGGAAGGGTTAGATTGTTCGAATTATGATAATCTCATAAGTAGATGACTTCTTTTCCCATCCTCATGCACTTGTGGAATATAGGTCTTTATGTCGCTTATGGTCAGGAGTAAGATCCAATTCCATATGTTTCGTTTGTGTCCTCTATCACACCCATGTTGCAAGAGTCTTACCACTTTAGCTCAACTAATTGCCCAATACTCAGGGACACGACTGGTGTATCATACTTGACCACTTCTTCTAAATCTCAAGATCACGTACATAGTGTCCACCTCATCTAAGAATGATAGTTACCTCTATGCTTCATTTTTCCGATAATTGATGTCGTCACCAGGATTAAACATTGTCAGTATAGTTAGTAGAAATCCTTGTGTCTCTTAGCATATAACCTCATGAATGTACCCTACTCAGCACATTAATGGATTCCTGAATAATTTCAGCCCAATCTTGAAATTCGTTGTTCCTTGTTGTATTAGATCTATTTGGTATTGAAGGTTCAAACGTGTCAAAGTGGAAGCATCACCGTGTGATCACATATGTCTGATAGGTAATTGTATGATCAATTCATGATAGCACATCTTAGAGTAATCGTTGAAGGTCATCACGGGTTTAGTATGGGTGTTCGCGTAGAGATTTAGAACTTAGGAGCGTGAACAGGTTATTCTCAATATTTTTCCCTAAAGATGTTATGTGAATTGATAATAAGGGGTACATAAGTGCATTTCCCATTAGGCCACACTATGAGTACGAAGTCTTCCCATCGTTGTTCCCTATGTACCCTGTGTTTTCATGTGCCTATGTCTAGGAAGGTAATTGGACATACTTTGCGTATAATTCCCATGGAGACTACTGAAGGTGAAGTTAATGGATGGTTGGCCTATGAGGGGTATCTATTTTTCATCATTGTTAGGTAAGTTTGGGAGTTGAGATTGTTTCCGTGGATGTGTTATGGTGAAGTATGTAAGTCTAAGAGGCCACCTTCAGGGCCGAAAGTGTCGTGGAAAGAAAATATTTTCGATTGATTGTATAACAATTAGTTTTGATTTGAAAGGTACCTTATAGGTGTGATGATTTAAATGTGCAGTCCATGTTCAGGTATCATTATGATAATGTAATGCTTGTAATGCTGAGATTAGTGTTATGGCTATATACATTTTGGTACTTTGTCGAGTTGTGGATGAGTTGTTAGGGTGGCTTTGGTAGTTCTCTAGCAAGTGGATAAGCCTAGTTAGAAAGGAGATGTTGCCGAAGTTTCTGAAAATTTTGGGAATTAGTCGAATTTAGGGACTTGAGGTAGGTTAGAAAAGAGATATGTTATGTTAGGTGTTTGGGTCGGGCTCTGCCTCTCATTCGAGGACGAATGATCCTTGGCGGGGGAGAATGTAAGGCCCCGAAAATTTTTACTAAGTAATTTAGTATTTCGAGGTGCCAGGTAGGATAATTATAATACTTTATGTGCTATTAATATGATATAAATGAATTGGATATGGTAAATAAGTGTATAAGTCATATAATAAGTAATGTGGGGTCCAGGGAGAGGCCTAATGTAAGGCCCCGTAAAACTTCACTATGTAATTTAAGGTTTTGTGGTGTCGAGTTAGGGTAATACATTGTACTTCCAGAGTTTCGGGATTGAACAATGCGCTGGGGAGTTGAAATTTTTCGTCGCAGCTAGACCAGGCTTTAGGCAGATAAGGCCAGGCTAAAGCCAGGCCAGACCAGGCTTTAAGCAGATAAGGCCAGGCTAAAGAGAGGCAAGACCAGACGTTATCCAGGTAACGCCAGGCTTAAGCCAGGCCAGACCAGGCGTTAGCCAGGCAACGCCAGGTCTGTAGCCTAGTCCGGAATTTGGACTATCCATTTTTCTATCTTTATAACCCGACCCAACTTCGTTAAATACATGCAATGGGTCATTTATTAGCAAAAATCTTATACTTTAGAGTGAGAGAGGGAGCCCTAGAGTAAGAAAGTGATCTCCATTAAATCATTCTTCAATTCTTAAACATATCTTTGAAGATTAACAAAGAAAATACACTAGGTCTTCATCCTTGAGGTAAGATTCTACACCCTAATCCTTAATTTCGAAATTTAGCTAAAAATGGGTAATTATCAAGAAAGTTTGTGGGTATTAGAGTTGTTATCTTGCTTGCATGTGTTATCAACGGGTGTAGGAACATTGTTGAGCTAAATATGTTTAGGGGTGGGTTGAAAGTTGATTAAATCCTCTATAAAAAAGGATCTTAAGACTTAATGCACACCTAGTGTTTGATGGAACACTCAAAAAAGCTAAGACTATGAATATCTTCCTAATTTGTGTTCAATTTTGTTATATCTCAAAATAGATTGAGGTTGCTAGGGATTCCAGATTATTTTTTTTCACGACCCAAAACCTATGGGTTGTGATGGCGCCGGACACCAGTGTAAGGCAAGTCAACCCCTTAATCAGTTGAAATATCTTCCTGTTTAACAATTTCGAAATCGCTGCTTTTATTGCATTTCATAATTAAATAAATAAATTTTGTAAATTAAACACGACAAGAAATCTATTTAATTCAATAAAACAAGACTCAACACATACCCAGAACCCGGTGACACAAGTACATGAGCAGTTTCTAAGAATTTATACAATTATACAACTCTTATCCGAGAAATAAATGGGACGAAGGCAATAGATATAACATGTACAGAAGGGAGACTCCGGCAGCTGTGGAACGCCTCTGGATGAATGCAACCCGTATAAGTCCCCAAATCGATCATTGTACTATAAAGGTACATGTGCAACAAAATGCACAGAAAGTGTAGTATGAGTACATATACATATATGTACCCAGTGAGTATCCCGTCTAATCTCAAAGAAGTAGTGACGAGAGGTCGACTCGATACTCACTAAGGTCCAACAGTAATAAAGTAAGAAGGATGTAAGGAAAACTGTAGGCAAGTAAAAACAAATAATCAAGTACATCAATATCCGGCAATAAATAACAATCTCAAATCAAACAAGTTTTGGTATCCGCCGTGGTGTACGACCCGCTCCCATATGGTACTCACTCACATCGCTTCGCCGTGGCGTACGGCACGATCCCATCCTGTAAATCTTCATCGTGGCATACGGCCCGATCCCACCCTGTAGTCTCAATATCCGCCGTGGCGTACGGCCCAATCCCACCCTGTAGTCTCAATCTCCGCCGTGGCGTACGGACCGATCCCACCCTGTAGTCTGAATCTCTGTCGTGGCGTACGGCCTGATCCCACCATGTAGTCTTCGCTGTGGCGTACGACCCGATCCCATAATATACTCTCTCATCACTCTGCCGTGGTGTATGGCCCGATCCCATAATATAATCAATCATAACTCTGCCGTGGCGTACGGCCCGATCCCATAATATAATCAATCATCACTCTGCCGTGGCGTACAGACCGATCCCATAATATAATCAATCATCACTCTGTCGTGGCGTACGGCTCGATCCCATAATATAATCAATCATCACTTTGCTGTGGCGTACGGCCCGATCCCATAATAGAATCAATCATCACTCTGACGTGGCGTACGACCCGATCCCATAATATAATCAATTATCACTCTGCCGTGGCGTACGACCCGATCCCAGCCAGTGATTCTCTTATCACACTTAAATCAAGCCAAGTATCACAACATTTAAAGACAACAATACCAATCACACAAATATACAAGTCATATCTATGCTACAACAGGGAAAAACAATGAACATGTTGTGTCCTAACTACCCGGACGAAGCAGTAATAGCCACTACGTACGGACTCTCGTCACTCGGTGCGTACGTAGCCCCCAAACAAGATCACATAGCAAACAAGGTTACCTAGAGGGACAATTTCCCTCTTACGAGGTTAGAAAGGAGACTCACCTCGCTCCGAAGATTCATCACCGGCTTCCAAGCCTCTACGACGACTAAAAATGGATGCGCACGCTCCCAAACTATCCAAATAACGATAATTCAATGAAAATATACTCAATAGATCATAACCAATTCAAATTACAAAGTTCCTCAGCCCGGCTCAATGAAATGACCAAAATGCCCTCGGGCCCACGTGCCCGGACTTCGAAATTTCTTGAAGAAAATCTCTACCCGAAGCTTTACTAATTCAATTACACATTTTACTCAATTATTCATGCTCAATTCGTGGCTAAAATCGAAATTTCCAAATTCTAGGTTTCTTCCAAATTTTCCTCAAATTTTCCCTAATTTTCATGTTCTAATCCATGTAATAATCTTGTATCTAACTTGAAATGAGTTGGAGTAACTTACCTTAACATAGATGACGAAAATTCTCTCTTGAAGCTCCCCAAAAAATCGCCCATGGCTTGAAAAATGAGAGAGAAATGCCAAAATCTCGTTTTAATCAACACTGCCCAGCACAGGCCTTCTCTACGATCGCAGGAGAGCCTTTGTGATCGCACAGGCCACTCAGGACCCTCCTCCGCGATCGCACCAACAGACATGCGGTCGCACAGGTCATCTCCAGTACCCTCACTCGCTCTCTTCTGCGAACACAGCAGCAGGTATGCGATCGCACTGCTTTGCCCAGACCTTCTCCGCGATCGCACACCAAAATCCACGATCGCATAGACTAAAACCACTGCCCCTCAATTTCTTCTATGCGATCGCAAAGAAAAGTCTGCGATCGCATAGAACACCATCAGCACCAGAAAACCAGCAACATCAATTCAACCCGAAATGCCCCGAAACCACCTCGAAACACACCCGAGGGCCTCGGGACCCCGTCCAAACACACGACTCATTCCCATAACATCCCACAAACTTTCTCGAGGCGTCAAATCATATCAAACAATGCCGAAATCACGAATCGCACTAAAATCCAACTTTATGAACTTTGAAATTTCTAACTTTCACATCCGATGCCGAAACCTATCAAACCACGTCTGATTGACCTCAAATTTTGCAGGCAAGTCATATTCGACATTACGGACCTGCTCCAACTTCCGGAATCACATTCCAACCTCGATATCAAAATTTCCATTTCCGGTCGAATTCTTCAAAAACCTTCAGTTTTCTTTCTTTAGCCAAATGACCTTAAATTGACTTCCGGATATCCGAATTCACTTCCGATCGCGCTCCCAACTCCAGAATCACCATACGGAGCTATTCCTAAACTCGGAATCCCAAACGGACATCAATATCATTGAAATGACTTCAAGTCAAACATAGGAAATTTCCTTAAAATACTGACTTTCCACAATATGCGTTGAACTGTTCCCGGGTTATCCAAAACTTGTTCCAGACATACGCCCAAGTCTGAAATCATCATACAAACCTGCTGGAACCTTCAGATCCTGATTCCGAGGACGTTTACTCAAAATCCCAGCCTTACTCGATTTCTTCAACTTAAGACTTCAGAAATGAGAATTTTCCTTTAAATTCAACTCTGATCTTCCTGAATTTCAATTCTGGCCATATGCACAAGTCAATATACCTGAAATGAAGTTGTTCGTGACTCCCAACTACTGAACGACGTGCTGGACCTCAAAACGACCGGTCGGGTCATTACAATTTTAGAGTCTAAAGGAGCGTAATTAAGGTATGTTGGCTAAACTTCCTTCTTCGGAATGAAATTCCATAATGTTTTCCAAAGGTTTAAGTATAATCGGCTCGAAATTCCTAATTCTATATTCCGAGTCATCCCGTAAGAACTTACAAACTTGATTATTTCAAATGAGCTTATTATCGAAAGATAGAGGTTTAAAGTATGGTTTGTTTATTAAAATGGTATGTATTTGAGTCGTATTCTAAATGAGAACTAGTATACCAATTGGGTGAGGAATATTCGATATGCTTGATACTCCTACTTGTTCCTACATATAACTAATGACTTGATGGAATATGCCTCGTTATTGATAATCTATAATGAGTAATTCAAGGATAATTGGTGTACTGCTTGTTTATGACTTTGATGTGTGTTCCCATTGTTGGTCCGTATATCATCTTCTTTGTGAAGGACCCGTGTTGTTAAAGGTTCCCTTATTAATGCAATTGAGGTATATGATTTCTGGAATGTTCTATATGTTGTTATTTTGTGGGGATCCTTGAAATTAAGTGAAGTGAAAGTGTGAAATATAAGCAAAGTGCGGCCATCGTGCCATAAGTAATGAAACTTGTGAAAGGCCCAAGAGCCAAGAAAATGTTTATATTGTGAGAGGTTGAAATTACTAACAAATATTTGTACAATGTGAATGATTTCTGAGATGGATACATTTATACATATGTGTTTCCTTTGTGAGAAAACTAACTAAAAATGTTTTCGGGAGTATCATTAGCAAAACGAAGGGTGGGTTATAAGGCCCACACTTCAAACTACACGTGCCGGTGTAAGGGTGGATGGTGATTGATGATTGTTCCCCTAAATTGGGAAATTGGTACGTGTGAATTGGAAATGGAAATATGCCAACCCGCATGGCATGTGTGGGAAGGCGGCTTAGCTGATCGAGTGGAGATCAAACTCCATGTTGAGCACATGGTCGTACTACTCATGTAACAACTTTCTTTCGCATCATATGTCAAACCACATTGTCCGTGGGGAGAT
>ML293879.1:54294-64965 GCA_005239495.1 Nicotiana undulata | reverse complement strand
CATCAATGGAACCAATGAAGGAAATGGCCAAAATCCCGTTTTAAATTAAACATTCTTCCCAGGACGATATCCGCACCTGCGATCACCCTCTCGTACCTGCGATATCCACCAAAAACATCGCACCTGCGGCGCCCAAGGCCGCACCTGCAGCCAAAGCCTCGCAGGTGCGGTCACTCCAGATGACAGCAACTTCAGCTTTCTTGAACTTCAAATTTTGATCCGTCAATCACCCAGAATCCACCCGAGGCCCCCGGGACCCCGTCCAATCACACCAACCTGTCCCAAAACATAATGCGAACTTGCTCAAGGCCTTAAATCACATCAAACAACATCGAAACGAGTAATCGCTCTCAAATCCAAATCCCATCCGATTGACCCCAAATTATGCACACAAGTCATATTCGACATTACGAACCTGCTCCAACTTCCGGAATCGCATTCCGACCCGATATCAAAATTTCCACTTCCGATCGGATTCTTCAAAAACCTTCAAATTTCTATCTTTAGCCAAATGATTTCAAACTGACCTTCGGACATCTGAATTCACTTCCGATCGTGCACCCAACTCCAGAATCACCATACGAAGCTATTCCCAGACTCGAAATCCCAAACGGACATCAATATCTCTAAAATGCACTTCAAACCAAACTTAGGAAATTCCTTCAAAAATGCTGACTTTCACAATATACGCCGAAACGCTTCCGGGTTATCCAAAAACCCGATCCGGACATACGCCCAAGTCCGAAATCATCATACGAACCTGCTGGAACCTTCAGATCCTTATTCCAAGGTCGTTTACTCCAAATTCTAGTTTTAGCCGATTCTTCCAACTTAAGGTTTCTAAGATGAGAATTCTCTTTCCAAATCCACCCGAACTTCCCGAATTTCAACTCCGACCATACGCACAAGTCATAATACCTGAAATGAAGCTGTTCACAGCCCCAAACCACTGAACGACATGCTAGAGTTCAAAACAACCGGTCGGGTCGTTACACTCGGTGGCAAAGCAAGCCTGTAGACCACCTCTCCTACTTTCTCAAGAATCTCAAAGGGACCAATGTAACTAGGGATCAAATTGCCCTTCTTTCCGAACCTCATCACGCCCTTCATGGGAGACACCCGAAGCAATACCTGGTCTCCTACCATGAATGCCAAATCACGAACTCTGCGGTCTGCATAACTCTTCTGCCTGGACTGAGCTGTACGAAGTCTATCCTGAATGATCTTCACCTTATCCAAGGCATCTTGTACTAACTTCAAACCCAACAACCTATCCTCCCCCGGCTCGAACCACCCAACTGGTGACCGACATCGCCTACCATACAACGCCTCATAAGGAACCATCTGAATGCTCGACTGATAGCTGTTGTTGTAGGCAAACTCATCTAAAGGAAAAAACTGGTCCCATGAACCTCCAAAGTCAATGACACATGCTCGAAACATATCTTCCAAGATCTGAATAGTATGCTCAGACTATACGTCCGTCTGAGGATGAAATGTTGTGCTCAACTCAACCCGTGTGCCCAATTCACGCTGAAATACTCTTCAGAAATAGGAGGTAAACTGAGTACCTCGGTCAGAAATGATGGACACAGGCACAGCATGCAGAAGAAAAATCTCCCGGATGTAAATCTCTGCCAATCTCTCCGAAGAATATGAAACTGATACATGGATGAAATGTGCTGACTTGGTCAGCCTATCCACGATGACCCAAACTGCATCGAACTTTCTCTGAGTCCGTGGGAGACTAACTACGAAATCCATGGTGATACGCTCCCACTTCCACTCCGTGATCTCAATCTGCTGCATCAAACCACTGGGTCTCTGGTGCTCGTACTTAACCTGCTGACAGTTCAAGCACCGTCCATCTTTCTTCATCCTCCGCCACCAATAATGCTGTCGCAAATCCTGGTACATCTTTGCGGCGCCCAGATGAATGGAATAACGGGAACTATGGGCCTCCTACAATATCAACTCACGAAGTCCATCAACATCAGTCTCACAAATACGGCCCTGCATCCTCAAGACTCCATCATCATCAACCGTAACCTGTTTGGCACCTCCGTGTCGAACCGTATCCCTAAGGACACATAAATGATGATCATCATACTGTCGGTCCTGAATACGATCAAACAATGAAGAACGGGCCACCATATAAGCTAAAACACTCCCAGTCTCCGAAACATCCAATCTCATGAACCGATTGGCTAAAGCCTGAACATCTAAGGCAAGCAGTCGCTCCCTGACCGGAATATAAGCAAGACTACCTATGCTGACTGACTCCCGGCTCAAAGCATCGGCCACCACATTGGCCTTCCTCGGATGATATAAGATGGTAATGTCATAATCTTTCAATATCTCTAACCATCTTCTCTGCCTCATAGTCAACTCTTTCTGCTTGAACATATATTGCAAACTCTTATGATCTGTGAACACCTCACATGACACACCATACATATAATGCCTCCAAATCTTCAACGTGTGGACAATGGCTGCTAACTCTAAATCATGAATTGGATAGTTCTTCTCATGAACCTTCAATTGACGTGAAGCATAACCTATCACCTTGCCATCCTCCATCAACACTGCACCAAGTCCAACCCGTGAAGCATCACAATACACGGTATATGGCCCTGTACCTGTGGGTAACACCAACACCGGTGCCGTGGTCAAGGTTGTCTTGAGCTTCTGAAAGCTCGCCTCACACTCCTCTGACCACCTGAACTGGGCACCCTTCTGGGTCAACCTAGTCATCGGGGCTGCAATAGATGAGAAGCCCTCCACAAACCGACGATAATTACCTGCTAAGCCCAAGAAACTCCAAATCTCTGTAGCTGATGTGGGTATAGGCCCATCCTTGACTGCTGAAATCTTCTTGGGATCTAACTGAATACCCTCTACTGATACGACATGACCCAAGAATGCGACTGAGCTCAACTAGAATTCACACTTGGAAAACTTAGCATACAACTAACTGTCATTCAGAGTTTGGAGAATGACTCGAAGGTACTGCTCGTGCTCCTCCCGACTGCGGGAGTAAATGAAAATATCGTCAATGAAGACAATCACGAACAAATCCAAATAAGGCCTGAACACTCGGTTCATCAACTCCATGAAAGAGGCTAGGGCATTTGTCAACCTAAACAACATCACCAAGAACTCATAATGCCCGTACTGAGTGCGAAAGGCTGTCTTAGGGACATCAGACGCCCTAATCCTCAACTGATGGTACCCAGATCTCAAGTCAATCTCTGAAAACACTGTGGCAACCTGAAGCTGATCAAACAAATCATCAATCCTCGGCAATGGATACTTGTTCTTGATAGTAACCTTGTTCAATTGCCGGTAATCAATGCACATCCTCATCGTTCAGTCCTTCTTCTTAACAAAAAACACTGGCGCACCCCAAGGAGAAACACTAGGCCTAATAAAGCCTTTATCTAGTAAATCCTGCAACTGATCCTTCAACTTTTTTAACTCTGGCGGGGCCATACGATATGGCATAATAGAAATGGGCTGAGTGCCCGGAGCCAAATCAATGCAAAAGTCAATGTCCCTGTTAGGTGGCTTACCTGGTAGGTCTGCAGGAAACACCTCTGGAAACTCATGAACAATAGGCACAGACTCCATAGAAGAAACCTCTGCACTAGAATCACGAACATAAGCCAAATAGGCTAAACACCCCTTCTCAACCATGTGTCAAGCCTTCATATATGAGATAACCCTGCTGGAGGAATGACCAGGAGTCCCCCTCCACTCTAATCGGGGTACTCCCGGCAAGGCCAAGGTCACCGTCTTGGCATGACAGTCCAGAATAGCATGATAGAGAGACAACCAATCCATCCCCAAGATAACATCGAAATCAACCATATCAAGGATTAGAAGATCTACTCTGGTCTCAAGACCACCAATAACCACTATACATGAACGGTAGACACGATCTACCACAATAGAGTCACCCACCAGTGTGGATACATATACAGGAGTACTCAGGGAATCAAGAGGAATAATCAGATAAGAAGCAAAATATGAGGACACGTAGGAAAATGTGGACCCTGGATCAAACAAAATCGAAGCATCCCTGCTGCAAACTAAAATGACTGCATCAGATGCCTCAGCCTCAGGTTTGGCGGGTATAGCATAACATCGGGGCTGAGCCCCAACAATTTGAACATCCCTGGGTCGACCTACTACGGGCTGACCTCTACCTCTAATAGCCTGTCATCCACCTCTAACTGTCTGGCCTCCACTTCTAGCACCTCGACCTCTACCCCTAGCTGGCTGAGAAGGTGGTGGAGCACCTGGTGCAGGAATCATAGCACGAGAACCTTGGTGCTGAGAACCACTCGAGGCTCGGGGGCAAAACCTAGAAATGTGCCCCAGGCCACCACAAGTGTAACAAGATCTCGGCTACTGAGACTACTGGCCCTGAAACTGTCCCTACGACTAGAATAACCACTCTATAAGCTCTGGAGAGGCGGTGCACTGATAGGAGCTGGTGGTGCACTGCGGGATACCTGAAGTGCTGACTAGAATGGTCTAAGAGGATGACCTCTGCCAAAAGAATCCCTGCCTCCAGATGAGGCACCACTGAATCGGCCAAAATGACAAGGCCTCTTGTCAAACCCCTGACCACTGCCCTGTTAAGACCATCTCAATCCGCCTGGCCACATTGGCCGCCTCTTGAAATGAGATATCAATACTTGTCTCTCTAGCCATCTGAAGTCTAATCGGCTGATCTAGCCCCTCAATACACCTCCTCGCTCCCTCTCGATCAGTGGGGAGTATCATGATAGCATGTCGGGCCAAAGTGATGAACCGAGTCTCATACTATGTAACTCTCATGGATCCTTGCTGGAGACGCTCAAACTGCCTCCGGAGGTCCTCTCTCTGGGTAACTGGAGGGAATTTCTCCAAGAACAACTCGGAGAACTGAGCCCAAGACAAAGGCGAAGATCCAACTGGCATGGTCAAACAATAATCCCTCCACCAAGTCTTGGCGGCACCAGAAAGACGGAAAGTAGCAAAATCGACCCCATTGGCCTCCACGATCCCCATGTTCTGAAGAACCTCATAGCAACTGTCTAAGAAATCTTGGGGCTCCTCTGATGGTGCACCACTGAAAGTAGTAGGTAACAACTTGGTGAACCAGTCCAGTCTCTATAAGGCATCAACAGACATAACTGCTCCCTCAATGGCATGTGCCACAATACCCGGCTGAGCTACTCCAGCTGCCTGAGGTGCTGGAGTCTGGAAATGAGAAGCTAACTGCTCTGGTGTGCGGGTAGCAGGAGTTTGGGCCCCTCCCCCTACTCGAGAGATGGCTGGTGCCGTAGGTAGTAGACCTGCCTGAGCCACGCTCTCCATAAGTCCTACTAAGCGGACCAGAGCGTCCTGAAGTACCGGGGTGGCAATGAACCACTCTGGGACCTGAGATGGTCCAACCGGAACTTTCTGAGCAAGACCCTCATCGGCAAACTCTACCTAAGGATCCTCCACTGGGGCTACTGCTCTGGGCTGAGCCCTGCCCCTTCCTCGGCCTCTAGTACGACCTCGGCCTCACCCTCGGTCCCTCGTAGGAGCTGCAACTGGAGGATCAGGCTACTGATCGGTAGATGAGGAAGCACGTGTTCTCTCCATCTACGAGAGAATATAATAGAAACTTAGTTAGCATTTATAATTCAGGTCACACGATAGAGAAGAATAGATGTGAAGTTATTCCTAACTTTGCAGCCTCTGGGGGATAAGTACATACGTCTCCGTCCGATCCCTCAGACTCTACCAATCTTGTCTGTGAATTGTGAGACCTAGGCAACCTAGTGCTCTGATACCAACTTGTCACGACCCGAAATTCCCACTGTCGGGACCGTGATGGCGTCTAACGTTGAACCCGCTAGACAAGACAACATGACTATTCAGTTTACATTATTCCTTAACTATCAATCATGAACAGATAAATTACCAGATTAACAAGAATAATATTTAAAACCGACCCCATGTACTGAGTAAATGCCGAGCCTAACCCCGACGAAGTAGTGACGAGGCTAGGACAAGACAAACAATACAACCTGAGCAATTTAACAATAATCGGAAGCATAATAGCTGCAAAATAATCAGTTAAGTATAAGGGAAAAGGGGAACATGCCGGGGAAAAAGAGATAGCAGATAATAGAAATAACGGAAGGAAACAATTTAAATATCAAAGTACCAACAGGAAATAACAACACAGAGCAAACAAGTGCACGGCATCACCCTTCGTGCTTTTACTCTCATCCTCACCAAAACAAGTGCACGACATCACCCTTCGTGCTTTTACTCTCGTCCTCACAATAAATAAATAGAAATGGCACGGCATCACCCTTCGTGCTTTTAATATCATATCATGGCACGACATCACCCTTCATGCTTTTACACTCTCATCCTCACAATAAAGAAATACATGGCATCACCCTTCGTGCTTTACACTCTTCCTCACCCAAACAATATCAACAACAGAAGTTTGGCAAGGAAGAAACAACAACATGAACAATAACAATAACTCATAACATCCCGGCAAGGGAACAATAGTAGAAATATCACCGTCCCCGCAAGGGACACAACTATAACAGATCTCACTCAAGTACATAACTTAAAAAAATATTCCTCAACCGAATCAAGTACTTAACAGTATTCACAACCAAGAATTTCCATCAAATGAACAACCACCAAAGTGAAATTTAATCCAAAACACAATAAATATCAATGAAAGTCACATAATTCATATTATCCGACTCACGGGCATGCTTGACAACAACATATATGTACTCGTCACCTCACCTATACGTTGAACATGGAATAAACACATAGCAAATAAGATTCAACACCTATTCCCTCAAGCTAAAGTTAGGCCAAACACTTACCTCAACTTCCACAACCAAAATCAAGCCTCAATCACCACCTTTCCTTTTGAACTGGACTCCAAATCAATTATATCTAAACATAATTGACAAACGCTAAATAATTCAATTCCAATGCTTAATTATAGACTTTCTAACATTCTTCCCAAAAATCCCAAAATTGACCCCGGGCCCGCTTGGTCAAAACACGAGGTTCGGACCAAACCCCGATCACCCATTCACCCATGAGCCCGAATATGTAGTTAGTTTTGAAATCCGACCCCAAAACGAGGTAAAATTCCCAATTCCTCACCCTACGCGATCGCATACTATGAGACGCGTTCGCACTGTACTAAGCCTACCTAGCCCCCAACCTTCCTATTTCCCTATGCGGTCGCAGCTTATGCTATGCGATCACATAGTGCTAAAGACCCTTCTCCTAAAACTGTGCTATGCAATCGCGAAAGACCCTATGCGATCGCATAGTGCATGACACCAGACATCAGAAAACTAAGAAAAAACCAGATTTTGCTAAGTTAAAACACCCCGATGCCTACCCAAAACTCAATCGAGCCCTCGGGGCTCCAAACCAAATATGCACACAACCTCAAAAATGTCCTACGGACTTATTCATGCGATCAAATCGCCAAAATATCTTAAACAACGAATTTATCATAAAAATCTTAGAAAATTTTCCATAACTGTCAAAGTATCCAAATTTACAATCGTGAGTCCGAATTACGTCAAATGACCTCCGTTTCTTACCAAACTTTACGGACATGGCATAAATATGATATCAAACCTGTACCAGGCTCTGGAACCGAAATACGGGCTCGATACCACATGTTTCATATATAAATAAACTTTCAAAAGTCATTTATATTTTCAGAAAACAATTTCTTTTAAAAATTCATTTCTCGGGCTTGGGACCTCGGAATTCGATTCCGGGCATACGCCCAAGTCTCATATTTTCCTACGGACGCTTGGGGACTGTCAAATCACCAGTCCGGGTCTGTTTACCAAAAATGTTGACCAAAGTCAAGTTAATTCAAATTTCCAAAAACAAAATTATTATTTTCCTAAGTTTTTCACATAAAGGCTTTCCGACTACACGCCCGGGCTGCGCACGCAAATCGAGGTGAGATAAAATGAGGTTTTCATGACCTCGGAACACAGAATTGACTAGAAATACACGGGATGACCTTTTGAATCATCACACTTACCCTATACGATCTCGAGCATAAGAGTGCGAACGCATAGGTGTGCTCCCCAGTCATATAAAAACCCTTTTAAAAATCAGGCAGACTTCATCTTCTTCATACAACCCTAGGAAAGAATTTCTTCACCATATATCATCCCCAAGTTGTTGGTAATCAATTCCAAACTTTACTCCTTCAATTCCTTATTGTTTTTCATCACTTTTAAATAAAATACTAAGATTTTCATGATAAAAATTGAGGGTTTGTGTAGAATTAATGAATTTTAAAAAAAATTGAATTTTTACATCGAATTTAGGTCGGATTTCAAAACTAATTGTATATTTGAGTTCGTGGGTGAATGGGTAAACGTAATTTGTTCCGAACCCCGACTTTAGACTAAGCGAGCCCGGACCCTGGTTTTCCCTTATTTTGAGAAAACTTAGGAAAAAGTGTATTTTTCAATAAAGTTAGTTCCTTTAGCCTTAATTAATGATATCGAGTTAATTATGATTAGATTCGAGCAAGTTAGAGCAAGATTCTAAAGGAAAAGTTGTAATTGAGCAGTGAGTGGCCTACGAAATTGAGGTAAGTGCTTGGTTTAACCTTGACTTGAGGGAATAGGAATCCCCACTTATTTGCTATGCGGAATGCTTGTGTGTGGTGTATAGGTGAGGTGACGAGTATCTATGAACCACCAAATGGTATGTTAAACATGATTCCTTGCCCGTTTCCAGTTTAATTAATTCATGTGTTAATTGTTCTATGTTCATTATTGTTTCTACGACTACTAGGCCCTATTACTTTGTTGCTAAATATTGTTGTGGTTATTTTGGAAGAGTATTGGTTGTTTATTTTGTCCCCTTGTGATATAGAAAGGTTGAGCACTTTGGCATTTGTGTTTACGAGATGTAAAAAGATATATGTTACTGTTGATTTCATTTTTCTGTGATAATATTGATGAGTTTATGAGAAGTATAATTTTCTGTTTATTATTGTTGAGGTAAAAGTGTTGTGAAAGGCTTGGCGTGAACTGTGAAAGTTGCGGTACATGAATAAATTGATAGTGATAAGGGTGGATAATTGATAGTGATAAGGGTGGATAATTGATAGTGATAAGGGTGGACAATTTGATAGTGATAAGGGTGGACAGTGGAAATAAATGACAGTGATAAAGATGGACAGGTGGGATCGGGATTGCACGTTGCAACAAGACAGTGAAAAGGGAGGAAAATTTTGTTTTATTGATTTTAATTATAAAGATTTGGAAATTTATTATTTTAGTTGTGATCACCCAAACGGTCATCCTAAGTAATTTTAGCTATATCTGTGTTCTGAGGCTCTGAAACCTCCGTTAATCTCACCTCGATATGCATGCGCAGCCCGGGCGTGTCGCCGGGAAGTCTTTACATTGAAATTGGATGAAACAGAATATCATTACGGGATTTCTTATTTTTGCACTCTTATCTTATCCTCCAAACCCCATTGACGACCCCCAAGCTATTCTACCTCCATAACCACTTGGGTAAGTGACTTTAACTCCAATTCCTTTCATTTTTCCTTCATCAAACACTAGAATCTTGGGCTAAAAACATGGAATTAAAGTAGAAATTAGGGATTTTAGGTAGAGTTGGGTTTTTGAGAATTTTGGGTGATTCAACCTCAATTTGGGGTCAAATCTTAAAACGAATTATATATTCTAACTCGTGGGGTTATGGGTGATCGGGTTTTGGTCCGTGCCTCATGTTTGGACCAAGCAGGCCCGGGGTCAAATTTTGGAATCTTAGGAAGAATGCTTTAAAGTAAATTATTAGGCTGTGGGTTTGATTTATTGAGCCATTATTGATATACTTGGGTTGATTATGTCTAGATAATACCGTTCCGGAGTCGGATTCTAAAGAAAAGGCTGTGATTGAGGCTTGACTTGCATTTTCGAAGCCGAGGTAAGTGCTTGGCCTAACCTCAGCTTGAGGGATTAGGTATAGAGTCTTATTTTCTATGTGTAACTCATGTCCAACGTATAGGCGGTGTGACAAGTGCCTGTATGTTGCGGTCAAGCATGCCCGTGAGTCAATTTTGATGAAACTTACTGTGTTCTTAATATTCCCCGCACTATGAGTATTTGGTGAATTAGTAGTTATACCTTGATGTTGTTTCATGACGTGGGGAATTATTGAGTTATTTGTTTCAGTTGAGGCTTACACTGTGAAATTGTATTTCTGATGCGAGGTTGGTTATAGCTGAGACACTTGTCGGGCATTTGTTGAGTTTGTAATTTATGATTTCTCCTTGCCGGGACGATAGAATTTTATTGAGCACTTCCATGCGCTTGAGATTTCTTAATGTTGACTTTCACATTATATTGTTGCTTTGTTTTATTATTTGTCGCACGAGAGGGCATGCCGTGCCGACTATTTGTTACGTACACACGAGGGGATATGCCGTGTTGATCACTGATTATTATATACGCACGAGGGGACATTCCGTGCCGAGTGATTGTGAGGTTATGCACAAGAGGACATGCCGTTCCTTTTGTTGTTCATTATCTGTTTTGAGAAGTTAAATTCCTGCCTTTATCTTTACATTTCAGTTATTACCCT
>ML293879.1:0-49423 GCA_005239495.1 Nicotiana undulata | reverse complement strand
TTCATACAGGAGACATCGAGGTAGACCCGCAGACGTTTGTGGGCCTTGGCGTCACCTTCTACTCTTCACTTTCAGCTCTGTCTTACTTTATATTTCACAGATAGTCCTACGTACTTATTTTCAGACCTTTGTTTTTAGTAATCTCTTAGACAACTCGTGAGTATGTGACACCAGTTCTGGGATTTGTATATGCGTTTTCCTTCGAAATTGCTATGTTATTTTTGGCTATTTGTTAACTTTCATATTGTTGACCATCGATGCTTTAGTTATCTTATCTGTGTTAGTTGTTAATGAATTTTTATGTAGTTCAAACGTTGGCTTGTCTAGCGGGTTCATCGTTAGACGCAGTCATGGCCCGAAGGTGGGATTTCGGGTCGTGACATTACTCTACGGTTTTTCTCATACTCTGCATATACGGTTATTTTAAAGTAAAGTTTTGAAATTCAGAAACTTGTGTGAGATCTACTTGATAGTTGAAGCCTGGAATAGGCGACTGAATTATTTTATTTATTGTTTCAATTATATTTTTCTTGTTCGTGTAGAATTGTTTTATTACGTCATTGTATATATTATTGTCCCAAGTTATATATTGTTAATGCCCCACCATAGCCTCATCACTACTTCGTCGAGGTTAGGATCGGCACTTACTCAGTACATGGGGTCAATTGTACTGATACTACACTCCGCACGCTTTTGTGCAGATCCAGGTACTGGCCAGCAGCAGAGGTTTTTAGAGCAGCTATTCATTTATTCGGAGACACGAGGTATATCTGCCGGCGTTCGCAGATCCCGAGAGTCGTCTCCGATTTTCATGAACTTTGTTTTGTATTCAGAACAGTTACACTATTTCTTTCAGCCCAGTATTTGTAGTATTCTTTAGTAGTTTGTGAATTGTGATACAAGACCCTGGGGTAGTTCTAGATTTATTTAAATAATTAGTTCATGGATCGGTTTAATTAATTGTTTATTATTTTATATTTGGAATTATTTATTTAAAGCCAATAGATTAAGTATAAAATCAAATTTGTTTTATCCTGTTTAAATGGTTGATTAAAGGAAATAGTCAAGCGATCTCTAACATTGGCTTGGCTAGCAGGTGTGGTGTTAGGCGCCATCACGATCCTTAAGGTTGGGAATTTGGGTCGTGACTAGTTGGTATCATAGCACTAGATTGCTTAGGTCTCACAATTCACGAACAAGCTTAGTAAAGTCTGAAGGATTGGTACAGAGACGTCTGTACTTATCTTTCGGAGGCTATTGAGTAAGGAAACAACTCCATTTTTATTTCTACTCTATTGTGCGATTCCTGTATCCCAAATACTGATTAGATTCTTCTATTCTCTCGCAGATGGCGAGAATTCGTGCTTCATCTTCCGCTGACCAGCATTCCGGTCCTCGAGCAGCAGCAACTCCTACTAGGGGTAGAGGCCGAGGCAGGGGCAGGACTCAGCCCATTGCTCAGGCAGCAGCCCTAGCTACAGAACCTCAGATCGAGATTAATGAGGTGGTTCCAGCTCAGACTGTTCCAGCGGGACCAACTCAGTTTCCCGAGAGGTTTATTGCTACCCCGGTTCTTCCAGATGCTTTGGTCCGTTTAGTGGGCTTGATGGAGAGTGTGGCCCAGACGGGCACATTCCCTGTTGCAACAGCCGTATCTCAGGCTGGAGGTGGGGTCTAGACTCCTTCTACCCACACTCGAGTTCATACAACTCTTCAGGTTCAGACCCCAGTAGCCAATCCAGCCAGTTGCAGCAGTGTCGCCCATTAATGGGACAACTATGTCTACCGATGCTTTATGGAGATTGGACAATTTCATTAAGTTATTTCTTGTTCACTTCACTGGTTCTACTTCAGAGGATCCTCAGGAATATCTGGATAGTTGTCATGAGGTTTTGCGTAATATGGGTATTCTGGAGACCAATGGGGTCGATTTTGCGGCTTTTCAGATGACTGGTTCCACCTAGAAATGGTGGAGGGACTATTTGTTGACTAGTCCAGTTGGATCACCTGCTCTGACCAAGGATCAGTTCTCTCATCTCTCTTTGTGAAGTTCTTGCCTATTACTACTCGAGAGGATACGCGTCATCGGTTTGAGTGACTTCAGCAGGGAAGCATGACTGTGACCCAGTATGAGACTCGTTTTGTAGATTTGGCTAGACATGTAATTCTCTTATTGCTCACAGAGAGATAGAGAGAGAGAGAGAGAGAGAGAGAGAGAGAGAGAGAGAGAGAGAGAGAGAGAGAGAGAGAGAGAGAGAGAGGTTCTGATGATTTATCAATGGCCTTGCTAAGCCCATCATGTTGCAGATGGCCAAGGAGATAGGGACCAAGATTGCTTTACAGGATGCAGCTAATATAGATAGGAGGGTTGAGTCAGTAATTGGGATGGGAGGTCAGGGGTCAGACTAGAGACCTCGCCATTCCGGTGGTTTTAGTGGTGCCTCATCTGGAGGTGAGACTTCATTTAGCAGAGGTCATTCTTCCAGGCCAGTCCATTCAGCACTACATGCTTCATATGGTACTTCTGGAGGTCGTGGTTCTTATATGCCTCCTTCTGCTCAGCCAGTTTACAGTGCTCCTTTAGCTCCTATTATAGCATCTTCTCTACAGAGTTTTCATCGTGGTCAGCCGGTTCATCCGGGTCAGCAAACTTATCAACATGGATGTTTCGAGTGTGGTGAATATAGGCATGTCCGAAGGACTTGTCCGAAATATGTAGGTAATCAGTTTCAGCAGCAGGGTTCTCGTCCTATAGTTTTGGCACAAATTCCAATACCACCTGCCCAACCAGTAAGGGGTAGGGGTTAGGTAGTTAGAGGTAGAGGCCAGAATGTTAGAGGTGGAGGTTAGATGGCTAGAGGTGGAGGTCATCCCGCTAGAGGTGGAGGTCCTCCCTGAGGTGTGGTTCAGGGTAGCGGGGCCCAGCCCCGACTATATGCATTTCCAGCAGGGCCCGAGGCAGAGTCCTCCGACGCTATTATTACATGTATCATCTCAGTTAGTGATAGAGTTGCTTCAGTTTTGTTTGATCTGGGGTCTACTTATTCGTATGCTTCATCCTATTTTGCCTCGTATTTGAATGTGCCATGTGATCCCTTGATTGTTCCTATTTATGTGTCTACACTAGTGGGGGATGCTATTGTGGTAGATCGAGTATATCGTTCGTGCGTGGTAGTCATTGGGCAGCCATGGCGATTTCAAGAAATTTAAATGATGAAATCTCAGAAGCGACGAGAAGACTCAAGGAAAGCTTGAGGGAATTCCAGCTACAACATGGAATGACGTTTATAACAGGTACAACACTAAAATTCGTATAGAAGAAGATACGATTACTCGTTCGAAGGATGAAGATCGTACCAGCTCCAGACGTTCCGAATCTGAAAGAAGATCATGTAAGAACATGTACGACCCTTATATGGGACCTTCGAGGCGGGAAACTCGTCCCAGATTCGAAAACACTCGGTCAGAATATAGACCATCAAGAAGAGATGCGGGCTCATCCTCATCAAGATCCAGAAAGGATCAGGATGAACAAAATAGAGGTAATACACGAATTAGGGATCACACCTTCAATGTAACTACTTCCGAAATAATTTCAGTATTAAGAAATATGGGTGATAAGGTTCGATGGCCCAAGGAAATGAGGTCGAACCCAAATAAAAGGAACCTATATTTCTGGTGTGAATTCCATAATGATCATGGACAAAGAACTGTAGATTGCAGATTTTTGCAAGGTGAGGTAGAAAAATTATTGAAACAAGGCTACTTAACAGAATTGTTTAGTGAAAAAGGTAAGCAGGCATACATGAAGAATAGGCAGGAGCCCCCGAAACCACCATCTCCAAAACGAACCGTCAACGTAATACATGGAGGTGAAGAAGTAAACGGAGTGTTCTGCAAAAGAACCACAAAGTTCACCATTACACACGAGAAGCGGGTTCGTGAAAACTTTGAAGCAGACAATATAACCTTTGATGATGCAGATATCAGCGGATTAATGCTTCCTCACAACGACGCTCTGGTAATATCTTTACTTATTCATGATACTAACGTAAAAAGTGTGTTGATTGATCAAGGTAGTTCAATCAATATTATTTTGCTAAGAGTCGTTGAAGAAATGCTATTTGGGAATCAAGTAATCCCAAAGGCGCGAGCTATATCAGGGTTTGATAACTATACAGTTATAACAAAAGGGAAAATTGAACTTAGCACTTATGCTGATGGAGTAATAAAAAATACCAGGTTCCAAGTCATCGATACTGATATGGCCTATAACGTAATCATGGGAAGGCCATGGATCCACGACATAAAAGCAATACCATCCACCTTGCATCAGAAAATTAAATTCCCTTCCGAATGGGTAATTCAACAGATTAGAGGCGATCAGCAAACCGCGAGAAATATAAATTCCGTGGTACACTACAACAAAAAAGTAGAGGTGGAAGAATCAAAAGATAAGGGAATCTCCCATGCAGAAAATATTTCCCAAACAGGTATGGAAGAAATTACTACCCAAATAGGTACGGAAGATATTATTACTAAAACAGGTACGGAAGAAGATGACCATGAGAACGTGAATCAAGTCACCACAGAAGATGTACCGAATCATACATATGCAGATACTAGACCTGATGTCATTCAGGAACCAAAGGAAGATGAACACATCAAAACAACCACGAAAGAACTCGAAGTTGTCCCATTGTTCGAACAAAATCCCGAACAGAAAATTCACATAGATACGAGGCTAATCCCAAGACGAAGAGGTAAACTAATTGATTATTTAAAAGCTAACATAGATTTCTTTGCATGGTCTCATTCAGACATGACATGTATACCTCCATAAGTGATGACTCATAAGCTAAATGAAGATCCATCTTTCGTACCTATTAAGTAGAAGAAAAGAAAGCAAGGACTATTCAAGAACCAAGTGATCGACGAAGAGGTACAAAAACTCGTGAAAATTTGTTAAATACGCGAGGTAACATACCCTAACTGGTTAGCTAACAGTGTAGTGGTGCCTAAAAAGAATGGTAAATGGAGAGTATGCGTAGATTACACTGATTTAAATAAAGCATGCCCCAAAGATTCATTTCCATTACCATATATAGATCAATTGATTGATGCCACCGCAGGTCATGAATTGTTAAGCTTTCTAGATGCGTACTCTGGTTATAATTAGATTAAAATGGATCCCTCAGACGAGGAAAAAACTTCCTTTATCACAAACAGGGGGACTTATTGTTACAAAGTCATGCCTTGTGAAAAATGCTGGATCCACGTATCAGAGGCTAGTAACCAAGATGTTCCAGGAACATCTGGGGAAAACGATGGAAGTTTACATCGATGATATGTTGGTGAAATCAACACACACAGATGATCATTTCCTTCACCTCTCTATTACCTTTGAAATTTTACGCAGGTATAATATGAAATTGAATCCAGAAAAATTCGCCTTTGGCGTAGAAGCAGGTAAAATTTTGGGTTTCCTTGTATCAAATAGAGGAATAGAGGTAAATACTGCTCAAATTTAAGCTATAGAGGAAATACCTGATATACTTACGAACAAAAAGGAAGTTCAAAGATTAACAGCAGAATTGCAACTTTAGGAAGATTTATTTCCTGGTCTTCGGAGAAGAGATTTAAGTTCTTTTCATTTCTTAAAAAGCAGAATCAGTTCGAATGGACTGAGAAATGTCAACAGGCTCTCAAAGATATAAAGGCTTATCTGTCAAAACCCCCCGTTGCTATCAAAGCCAAAAGAGGGGGAAAAGCTGTATATCTATCTTGCCGTTTTAGAAATTGTCGTAAGTGCAATACTGGTAAGGGAAGACAGAGGTAAAAAATCTCCCATTTATTATGTAAGAAAGACTTTATTAGATGCTGAAACTAGATACCCACATCTAGAAAAATTAGCCTTGGCTCTAATCATGGCAGTCAGGAAATTAAGACCATATTTTCAATATCATCCAATGTTGTGACTTCATATCCATTAAGAAATATTCTGCATAAACATGAATTATCTGAAAGACTAGCTAAATGGGCTATAGAATTAAGCGAGCATGTCATAACATCTCAGCCCAGGACCGCAATAAAGTCTCAAATTCTAGCTGATTTTGTCACTGATTTTAATAATAGCATCGTCCCTAAAGTAGAAAAAGAGTTACAACTTTTTAATGGGACTAATCCAGGCATATGGACCCTGTTCACTGACGGCTCTTCTAATTTAAAAGTAGCCGGCTTAGGCATAGTCTTAATATCACCCACAGGTGAAAAGACACAGCAAGATATTAAATGTTATCCCTTAACTAACAATGAAGCAGAGTACGAAGCTGTCATTGCAGGACTTGAGCTGGCACGGGACTCTCAATTGAGAAAATCGTGATTAAAAGCGACTCCCAGCTGGTAGTAAATCAGATGCAGGGTACTTATATTGCTTGAGAGACTCGGATGCAACAGTATCGGAGAAAGGCACGAGATCTCGTAAGGCATTTCAAAACACGGAAGGTTATGCAAATACCTAGAGAGGAAAATGCAGAAGTGGATGCATTGGCTAACCTCGCAGCAATTACAGAAGTAACAAATAAAGACAATGCAATTGTCGTCCACCTGTGTCATTCAACAATTGACCAGGACAAAAATGGGGTAACTTTTATCAATTTAACCTGGGATTGGAGAAACGAATTTTTGAATTTTTTGCAGAATGGCACCGTACCTGAAAACAAAAAAATAGCTCAAGCACTTCGCCGAAAAGCTACAAGGTACTGCCTCATTCGCAATTCTCTATATCGCAAAATGTTCGGAGGACCCCTAGCGAAATGCCTCAAACCAAATGAAACAGAGTTCGTGATGTAGGAAGTACACGAAAGACACTGTGGAAATCATGCAGGGGCGAGATCTTTAGTCAAAACCCTAATCAGAGCAGGGTACTATTGGCCGAAGATGGAAGAAGAGGCTGAAAACTTTGTAACTAAATGCGACAAATGCAAGCGATTTTCTCACAACATGCATCGACCGGCAGAGCTATTACACCCAGTGATATCGCCATGGTCATTCATTAAATGGGGGATGGACATAGTGGGACCCCTTCCCTCAGCTAAAGGAAAGGTACGGTTCTTACTCGTGTTAACTGACTATTTCACAAAATGGGTGGAGGCAGAAGCTTTCAAACAGGTGCGAGAAAAAGAAGTAATAAGCTTCATATGGAGAAATATAATATGTCAATTTGGAATACCGAAGAAGATCGTATGTGATAATGGCCCGCAGTTCATAGGCTCGCAAATCACAGAATTTCTCAAAAGTTAGCAAATCAAACGAATTACTTCAATGCCATATCACCTCGTGGATAATGGGCAAGCTGAATCAACAAAAAAAAGTCATCATCAATAACCTAAAGAAACGGTTGGAGAAAGCCAAGGGAAATTGGCCTGATGAATTACCGGCAATGCTATGGGCTTATAGAACGACCTCAAAAACAGCCACGGGAGAAACTCCATTCGCGCTTGTTTATGGCTCAGAAGCTTTAATAACGGTGGAGATTGGCAAACCAAGCATAAGGTTTACAAAAGCCACGGAGAATGCAAATAACGACGAGTTAAGGACCAATCTAGATTTGCTCGAGCAAAGAAGAGAAGCTGCGTTAATACGTATGGCAGCTCAAAAACAAATCATAGAGCGTTATTACAACCAGAAAGCTCACCTCAGTTATTTCAAAGTTGGGGACTTCCTTCTTAAAAAAGTTTTCCAATCAACAAAAGAAGCTGGTGCAGGAAAGCTAAATCCAAATTGGGAAGGACCCTACAAAGTCCGAGGCATCGCTGGGAAATGCGCTTATGAGTTGGAGGCTATGGACGGCAGGATCTTGCTAACCAGCTGGAATGCCATTCATTTGAAGAAATATTATTTGTAAGGAAAAGGAATACCCTCGGTCAGGTATCTCCACGTTCGATTTTACTTTTGTACAGTTAAAATTTTACTAACCGTTTTAGATGATAGGCAAAAAGCTAACCCATCACCAGATGATGATACTAGAACTGCAAAGACGCGAGGAAGTAACTGAATTCCCGGTCTAGGGTTACAATTTCTGATGGACGTTTTAAAGGGTTAAGAAGTCATCATCTAAAAACTATATACCTTCGAGTCCCGTATGTTTTTCCTTTTCAGGAAAAGGACCACATGGAAGGAATAGTCAAGTGATCGAGATTTCATTCTTTAAAGGTCAAATACTTTTGGGACTATACAGTATGGAAGGAAAAGACGAAGCAAAGAAGAATATCAAAAATTCAAAGCTCGAGCTTGAAGATCCATCATCCCAACGAGTCAAGTGATACGAGCTAAATCAAAAGAGCCAAAGACTCAAAGATCAAAGGATGATTCAAAAACCTTCGAACATGTTCATGAATGCAAACAAACGTTCAGGTTAAAAGGCAAAATATTAGTTACGAGGGAGAAATGCACATCTTTGTACTTATTCAGAAAACTGTTGTAACTAAAAACAATTATGGATAAAGATCATCATCTTTGCACTTATGTAGAAAACTTTTGTAACTAAAAACAGTTATGAAATTTTTGTACTCATTCAAAAAACTGTTATAAACAAAAAACACTTACGAATGAAAAAGCATTACCCTTGTATTTATTAAAAACTGTTGTCAATGAAAATAGTTACGGGTAAAAACCCATACTTTTATAAAAACTGTTACAAACAAAAAAATAGTTATTCCGTGTATTAACTCGAAAAAACTGTTTCACAAGAAAAACAGTTACGAAATACAAGGTTACACCAAACCTGTTAAAAGGAAACAGTCGCAACATGATTTATAGACGACACTCAAACACATGGTAAATGCTATGAAAGTTCAAACACAAAAACTTTCTTAAGAAACATTGTTAAACATGTGAAAAATTCCTATCTCTCTATTGCATTTTTACACCATTATGAAGTTGAGACGTCTTCTTCATTAAGTGTCGATCAAAGGGCTCTCTTTCACAAAACCTTACCTACTACAAAAAGGTACGAATAATCTAAGCATTTGATATGAAAAACTTAGAGGTAAAACTTAAACCTCAAAAATGAAGCATGCAAAAGACTTAAAGAGTGAAACAGAAACTCAATCAAAAGTCATACTTGCAATAATAAATTAACGGCTAAGTAAACTAAGTATTAACTTATACTTAGTCGTATTAAGTTTTTATACATTGAGGTGCCCCTAAGTTTTCATTTGGGAACTTAAAAGGATCCAAACTTACCCCCGACGGGACTGGGGGTAACCACCAATTGAAATAGAAAAAAGGGAACCAACATCTTAAACGTCTTCAGACGGGGGATTGACTTCACTGGCAGGAGGAGTAGCTTGGGATGAAGAAACTTGAGCACCAGGAGCCTCACCTTCAGGTGAAGAGAGATTTTGACCTTGTTGAGACTTCTCAATGGTCTCCTTGATTTTTGCAATTTCAGCATTGAGGTCAAAACCCTCCCGACTCATTTCAATCAATGTGTCGAGATGTGAGTTCATATACGCCCAACTGACATTGACAACTGCCTTGTTTTCAAGATCCTCGTAATCTTTCTCCCACAACACAATCTAGGCTTTTAATTCATCCCTCTCAACTACGGTAGCATCATTAGAGGCCCTTAAAAGAGTGAGAGACCTTTCCAGGAATTGAACATTTTCCAAAGAGTTGCGGAGATCCTCCTGGGTCTGGCTAAGTGATTGCACAAGTTCTCCCGAATATTCCTCCTTTTGGTCTAGTAGGGTCTTCAAGCTCCTAATCTCTTCAGAGGCACAGGACAATTGTTGTGCGAATGAGGACTCTAGGACGCTCTTATCCTTATCAGCCTGATCGAAAAATGCCTTCTCCACGGCCAACTCTGCTGTCATGACCCTCACTTGCTGCTTCAAGGTACATTTTTCTTCTTCTACAACCTCCATGTCGAGCCTTAAGCTTTCATACTACTCTTTCCAGTTATCTCCTTCAGCATGCCACTCCTTTACTTCCTGCTCTATATGAGAAACCCTCTTCATAAGCTCCGTACCTATAAGATTGATCTACAAAAGGAAATCAATTAGATACGATAAGTACGTTTACAAGAATGAATGAAAGAAAATGCATTCTACCTTTAAAGAAGTATGCACGATCTCATTAGCCCATGTAAGGGAATTGTGGCTATCCAACTTAGGTCTCTCTGTCGGACCTATCAACGGTTTCAACCACACATCAGGCTGGCCAGACTTTTTAAAGAGGCTACCCTCTGCCGGAACTTCTATCATCACCTGCCTCATCTCCCTGCTGGAAGACCCTAGTTCTGTAACAGAAGTCACGGAAGCAGGAATAGATGCGGGGGCCACGGGCAAGGAAGTCTGAGGGGCCGAAAAAGCCACAGGAGAGGGAGCAACGACAGGAGCAGGAATAGCCGCGGGAGCAGGAGAAATAACTAGAACAACTAAGGGAAGTTCTCTAAGAGAAGGAGAGAAAACAGACAGGGGAGCTTCATCAGCAACAGGACCAAAACCTTCACGGAATAAAAGATCAACAGACTCTTGCACGGGAGAGGGAGTAGCATCCTCAGGGGCAGAAAATTCAACTTCAGGAACGGAAGGCTCAATGACAGGTGTAGACTCGTCGTGTGAGACCACCTTCCTTCTGCGTGACCTATGGACTAAAGAGCCCTCCTCTTCCTCCTCATCTTCCGAGGTCCTTGACCTACCTGCTTTTCTCTTTGAAGAAGAAGAGCCTGAAATGATCTCCTAGGCCTGAGCCAAGGAAAACTTGGGAACAGACGCGGATGCAGAAACTCCACGAGCGGGAAACTCTATCAAAAGAAAAGGATTAAAATGATGCTCAAAGGAAGGAATAAGTACAACTTCACTTACCATGAGTCTTAACTTTCCAACCAAACCTCCCGGAGAGGTACTTCCATGAATGTTCTTCTAACGGAGCGGTTAGCAAAAGATTTTCTACCCGATCTCGGAAACCGGAGACATTCTCGACGGTTCCCATGATTGCTGCAAAAAAGAAGAAACAACCACGGTATTGATAAAATATCTAAGGCAAAAAGCAAGGAATGTGAGCAAAAATGTACTCACGTGCAAGATTCCACTTCTTAAGGAAGGGAAGATTCTCTTCACCTGCTAAGCTAGCAGTAGGAACAACAACATACCGAAGAAACCAACCTCGATCCTTATCATCGTCAGGAGTCACTAACATCCTTTTACTCCTAGTAGCTAGGATAAAAATTCCCTGGCGGAACATCATTGGAGAATAGAGGTGAATAAGATGATGAAAGGTAAAGGGTACCGAAGCTAAGGTAGCCAAATATCTAAGACATGCAATGACTCGCCATACAAGAGGACCGACTTATCCCAAGCAAATTTTGAAAAATTGACAGAACTCGATGATAATTGGGTCGATGGGAGGCTTGAACCCTAATGTAAAGGGATATGTATAAGCAAAAGAATACTCAGTCTTGTAAGACGTTGTTCTTTGATTACTATTTGGAACGACGACAGGAAAATCGAACCTCCAATAACAATCCCTGCGTACAAGAGAAATTAAACCTTCAGTGATCTGGGTAGGGTACTTGTCAGCACTATCAAGAGACGACAACGAAGAAAGCTGATCTTTAAAGGTCTGACTATCCCTAGCAAAGGTGAATTCCGCATGTACTATTTCATCGACCCTCGGTTCGCGCAAAGGTTCGTGATGTTCTCTACCTTTGGATGAAGATCTAGAAGCCCTAGACCTCGGAGAAGTTAACGACCTAGAAGAAGGAGGTGAAGTAATTTCAGAAGAGGAAGAACCCCTTGAAGGAGTAGAACCTAAATTACTCAACCTGCCGCCTCTCCTACTCCGTGTCGGAGCAGAAGAGGGAGTCAAATCATCTACGTTTATGACTCTCTTAGATTGATTTGAGGAAGACATATTTACAAAGACAAGAAAAAGTTCTTTACAAATAAAGTTTGAAAGTTAGAAGTTTTTCGTGAAATTAAAGAAAGGAAAGGGGGTATTTATACTCGAAAAAAAATGTCAAAAATGGGAAAAAACAATGATGTGAAAGAAATAATTGAAGGTGTCACTTCGTGACTGATGCAGCAGCAAAAAGCCCTTAAAGGCGATGAACAATTACAAAACCAATCCGAAAATGCCACATGGCATAAGCATTAAATGGAAGTGACAAGCGACGCCTACGTACAGAGAAATATGTAGTGTTTCGAGTGAAGCGGCGACAAAATATTCCCGCCATAAATGAGTATCCACTTACCAAATATTAATCGATAAATAAATGGTAAGTGGGGGACTATCTGTATTGGTAAAAAAGAGCTTCACACGTGTAATAATTCTTGATGACTCAGTAGCCTATGTGGAGCAATGAAAACGCGACAGCTGGACAGGACTCTACGAAGAGGTACGAGGCAAAGAGACACGGTAAATCATACCCACAGGGTAATTAGCTACGGGAGTCTCAACCTGATTGAGAAGATGAAGAGACACGGTCAGAATGTATCCGGGCGGAATAAAGGGAAGATTAAGAGATCTTCAATTCATGATCCACACGTTACAAAACCTTCACGCAACAATTACGGTTACTCATTGTAACGTTATATTAATGCCATAATTAGCCATTAATGTAAAATCATTGAAAAAGGTAGATGTTATATTAAGAAATTCCCTATATAAGGGAATGAAATATAACTTGTAAAGGACATTCGAAATACTATTGATATACACTTTACTTTTCATGCATCTTATTATTTTCTATTTACACATTTTACTTACAATTATTAGTCTTACCTTGGTAATCAGAAACCCGCGTTCTTCTTAAAAATAGCTTTGGTCAAAGGATCTAATTCTTTGGTTAAACAATTTAAATGATCAGATGAGTGTGAGGTGAGCTTTTAGAAGCTCAAGACAACTTTGACTTCAGCACCGGTGTTGGTGTTACCATCGGATTCGGGTTCTTTCACGGTGTATTGTGATGCTTCTCGAGTTGGCCTTAGAGTAGTGTTGATGCAGGATGGCAGGGTGAATGCATATGCGTCTCGACAGCTGCAAGTCCATGATAAGAATTATCCCGTTCATGACTTAGAGTTGGAAGCCATTGTTCATGCATTGAAAATTTGGAGGCACTATCTTTATGGCGTGTCGTGTGAAGTTTTTACTGACCATCGCAGTCTTTAGTACTTATTCAAGCAGAAAGATCTAAATTTGAGGCGGCGGAGATGATTGGAGTTACTGGAGGATTATGATGTCACCATATTATATCATCCAGGGAAGGTCAACGTGGTGGCCGATGCATTTAGTAGGAAGGCGATGAGTATGGGCAGCCTTGCATATATTCTAGTTGGTGTGAGACCACTAGCTTCATACATTCATACGTTGGCTAATCAGTTCGTGACGTTAGATATTTCTTCCAGCATTGTTCTAGCTTGTACAGTCGCTCGGTCTTCTCTAATTGAGCGTATCCAGGAGTGGCAGGATGATGACCCACATTTGATGGTCCTTAGGGACACAGTTTGGCACGGTGGTGCCAAGAAAGTTACAGTTAGAGATTATGGTGTTTTGATGATGCAGGGTAGATATGTGTGCCTAATGTTGATGGCCTTCATGGGTTGATCCTTGAGGAGGCTCACAGTTCTAAGTATTCGATTCACCCAGGTGCAGCAAAAATGTACCAAGATTTGAGGCAGCATTATTAGTGGAGAAGGATGAAAAAGGACATTGTTGCGCATGTGGCTCGTTGCTTAAATTGTCAGCAGGTAAAGTATGAGCATCAGAGAGCGGGTGGTTTGCTTCAGCAGATAGAGATTCCTGAGTAGAAGTGGGAGCGTATCACTATGGACTTCGTTGTTGGGCTCCCACAGACTCAAAGGAAATTTGACGCAGTTTAAGTTATCCTGGACTAAATCAACACATGTCATTCCTGTGGCAAGTACTTATACTTCAGAGCGGTTGGCTGAGTTACATATTCGGGAGATTGTTCGCCTTCATGGTGTGCCCGTGTCTATCATTTCCGATCGGGGTACGCAATTTAATTCGCACTTTTGGAGGGCAGTTCAGTGTGAGTTGGGTACCCGAGTAGAGTTGGGTATAACATTTCACCCTCAGACTGACGGGCAGTCCGAGCGTACCATTCAGATATTGGAGGATATGCACTGCGCTCGTGTTATTGACTTTGGAGGTTCGTGGGATCAGTTATTGCCGTTAGCGGAGTTTGCTTATAATAATAGCTATCAGTCGAGCATCCAGATGGCCCCTTATGAGGCATTATATGGTAGACGGTGCAGATCGCCAGTTGGATGGTTTGAGCCGGGAGAGGCTCGGTTACTGGGTACATACTTAGTTCAGGAGGACTTGGATAAGGTCAAGGTTATTCAGGAGAGACATCGTGCAGCTTGGTCTAGGCAAAGAGTTATTCAGATCGTAAGGTTCGTGATGTGGCATTCATGGTTGGAGAGAGAGTATTGCTTCATGTGTCGCCCATGAAGGGTGTTATGAGATTTGGGAAGAAGGGTAAGTTGAGCCCTAGGTATATCGGGTCGTTTGAGATTCTTGATAGAGTGAGGGAGGTAGCTTATAGACTCACGTTTCCTCCAAGGTTATCCTCAGTTCATCTGGTATTCCACGTGTCTATGCTGAGGAAATATCATGGTGACCCGTCGCACATGTTAGATTTCAGCTCTGTCAAATTGGATAAGGACCTGACTTATGAGGAGGAGCCAGTAGCCATTTTAGACCAGCAGGTTCGTCAGTTGAGGTCTAATAGATATCCTTCAGTTCGGGTGCAGTAGAAAGGCCAGCCTGTTACGTTGAGGCAGCTACTTGGGAGTCCGAGTCGGTCATGCAGAGTAGATATCCACACTTGTTTTCCAATTCAGGTAATTTTCTATGTCTGTTCGAGGATGAACGTTTGTTTTAGAGGTGGAGATTGTGATGACCCAAGGGGTCATTTTATGAATTTAGACTCCGTTCTAGGCCTAATAGCCATAAAAAGGTTAAGTTTAAATACCTCGATTATCATAGTTGACTTTGGTCAACATTTTGAGTAAACGGACCCGTATCTGTGTTCCGACGATCCAGGGAGGTCCGCAGTAAACTATGGGACTCAGGCGTATGCTCGGAAATTATTTTCGAGGTCCCAATCCTTAGAAATCAAATTTTGAAAGAAATTATTTTGTTGAAATATTTATGAAATAAAGAAAAGAATTAATGTTTGAAATCATTGGTATCGGGCTCGTATTTTTTTACGGAGCGCTGTACAAATGTTATGATATTTAAAGGTTAACTGTGAAATTTGGTGAAAACATAGTTTATTTGATGTGATTCGCACATTCGGTTGAGAAGTTATGAACTTTAAGTGTTCTTGATGAAAATGATGAGTTTTGAGGTTTAATTCATAGTTTTGCATGTTATTTTCATGATTTGATTGCACGAGCAAGTCCGTATGATATTTTTAGACTTGCGTGCATATTTATTTTAGGGCATCGAGGGCTCGGGTGAGTTTTGGATAGACCACGAGAGGTTTTGAACATGTAAAAATGTTGTTGTAGTTCTGTTTCTAGTGTCCAGGCCCATGTGCTATGCGATCACATAGGTAGGTTCGCGATCGCATAGTGTAAACTCAAGGGGTCTCCTTTTGTTATATGCGAACGCAGAGCCAGGCATGCGAACGCGGAGGTCACCTGGGCTGACCCTATGCAAACGCACCCTGGGCTATGCGAACACACTGTATTAAACGGGCCTGGGGGAGGGGGAGACCAGTACTCTATGCAAACGCCCCCTCCCTACGCAAACGTGATGCTCAACTCTCCCTTACCCTATGCGATCGCGAGTAGACGAGTGCGAACGCATAGATGTGCTGCCCAGTCATATAAAAACCCTTTTAAAAATCGGGCAGACTTCATCTTCTTCATATTTTTGAACCCACAGCCCTATGAACGAATTTCTTCACCAAATATCATCCCCAAGTTGTTGGTAATCAATTATAAACATTACTCTTTCAACTCCTTATTGTTTTCATCACTTTTAAATTAAAAACTAAGAATTTTCATGGTAAAAATTGAGGGTTTGGGTAGAATTAGGGAATTTTTTAAAAAAATCAATTTTTACATCGAATTGAGGTCGGATTTCGAAATTAATTGTATATTTGGGTTCGTGGGTGAATGGGTAAATGTAATTTGGTCCGAACCTCGAGTTTAGACCAAGCAGGCCCGGGGTCGGGTTTTCACTTTTTTTTTAGAAAACTTAGGAAAAATTGTAATTTTCAATAAAGTTAGTTCCTTTAACCTTAATTAATGATATTGAGTTAATTATGATTAGATTCGAGCAAGTTAGAGCAAGATTCTAAAGGAAAAGCTGTAATTGAGCAGTGAGTGGCCTACGAAATTGAGGTAAGTGCTTGGTTTAACCTTGACTTGAGGGAATAGGAATCCTCACTTATTTGCTATGTGAAATGCATATGTGTGGTGTATAGGTTAGGTGACGAGTATCTATGCACCACCAAACGGTCTGTTAAACATGATCCCTTGCTTGTTTCCAGTTTAATTAATTTCTGTCTTAATTGTTCTATGTTCATTGTTATTTCTATTACTATTTGGCCCTATTACTTTGTTGCTAAATATTGTTGTGGTTATTTTGGAAAAGTATTTGTTATTTATTTGGATCCTTGTGATATAGAAATGTTGAGCAGTTTGGCATTTATTTTACGAGATGTAAAAATATATATGTTACTGTTGATTTCAGTTTTATGTGATAATATTGATGAGTTTATGAGAAGTATAATTTTCTATTTATTATTGTTGAGATGAAAGTGTTGTGAAAGGCTTGGCCTGAACTGTGAAAGTTGCGATACATGAATAAATTGATAGCGATAAGGGTGGATAATTGATAGTGATAAGGGTGGACAATTTGATAGTGATAAGGGTGGACAATTTGATAGTGATAAGGGTGGACAGGGGAAATAAATGATAGTGATAAGGATGGACAGGTGGGATCGAGTTGCACGCCGCAACAAGACAGTTAAAATGGAGAAAAATTTTGTTTTGTTGATTTTAATTATAAAGATTTGGAAATTTATCGTTTTACTCTACGGCTTTTCTCATACTCGGCATATACGGTTATTTTAAAGTAAAGTTTTGAATTTCAGAAACTTGTGTGAGATCTTGTTGATAGTTGAACCTTGGAATAGGCGACTGGGTTATTTTATTTATTGTTTCAGTTATATTTTTCTTGTTCATGTAGAATTGTTTTATTGCATCATTGTATATATTATTGTCACAGGTTATATATTGTTAATGCCCCGCCGTAGCCTCCTCACTACTTCGTCGAGGTTAGGCTTGGCACTTACTCAGTACATGGGATCGGTTGTACTGATACTACAGTCTGCACTTTTTTGTGCAGATCCAGGTACCGGCCAGCAGTAGAGGTTTTTAGAGCAACTATTCATTTATTCGGAGACACGAGGTATATCTGCCGGCGTTCGCATATCCTGAGAGTCTTCTCCTATTTTCATAAACGTTGTTTTATTATATTCAGAACAATTGCACTATTTCTTTCAGTCCAGTATTTGTAGTATTCTTTAGTAGTTCGTGAATTATGATACCAGACCCTGGGGTAGTTCTAGATTTATTTAAATAATTAGTTCGTGGCTCGGTTTAATTAATTGTTTATTATTTTATATTTGGAATTATTTATTGAAAGCCATTAGATTAAGTACAAATTCAATTTTGTTTTATCCTGTTTAAATGGTTGATTAAAGGAAATAGTCAAGCCAACTCTAACATTGGCTTGCCTAGCAGGTGTGGTGTTAGGCGCCGTCACGATTCCTAAGGCTGGGAATTTGGGTCGTGACACCGATTCATGGTTTCGGGTGTTGTTTTGATGATTGATCGCGCGAGCAAGTTCGCTTGATGTTTCTAGACTTGTGTGTGTGTTTAGCATGGAGCCCTGAGGGCTCGAGTGAGTTTCGGGGTGGTTTCAGACCATTTCTAGGCCATTTCTAATAGTTGGTTGTTTGCTACAGGGGTGTACATTGTGATTGCATGGATTTGGTCGCGTTAGTGAAGAGAAAATAGGATAAATGGAGTTGTGAATTGCGATCGCGGAAGCCTTTTCGCGAGCGCATAGAAGAAAATCTCTAATGCACTGACTCGACTTTGTAATCTTATATTTTGCAATCTATAAGAAATTTGAAGATGATCCAAAAAAAAAAGTTGTAGCCCTCTATGTCTAATTTTCAGATAATTAAACTGATTGTCATTTGGAATTTCCTATAAATATTTATGGCCAATATACTACAGGTTGTCTGAGAAAAGTTGGGAAGGGGTAAATAGAAGTTTGATCTTCGCGATCGCGGGGAGATGACAGCGATCGCGTAGGGTAAAAATTGTCCTGCAAAATTTTGTTACTGCGATCATGATGTTTGTGATCGTGATCGTGAAGGTTACCCCTGGAACAATATATATAGTACTCTATTTCGAAGGTTTCAGACATTTTTGCATATTTGGAGCTTTGGAGCTTGGATTGAGACGATTTTTGAAGCGATTTTCACCATATGGATTGGGGTAAGTGTTCTCTACTTATTTTTTGTTATATTTCATGAATCTATCTTTGTTTTTGGTATTTGGTTGATGATTTCAAAAGAGAAATTGGGGTTTTATCCTAAATTTTCATAATGTGAATTTTTTTTGGAGTCAGATTTGAGTGAAACTATTGTGGTTGGACTCGCAATCGAGTAGTTTGTCGGATTTTGTGAGTTTTTTGGGGTCTGAGGCGCGGTCCCGGATTGGACCTTTTGGATGATTTTGGGTTTTTGATTCAAGATTTGACCTTTGCGATTGGGATTGGTTACCTTAGCATTGTTTGATGTATTTGAGTTGCTTTTGGTTAGTTTTGAACAGTTCGAAGGTCGGAATGTGCGGGATGGCAATTTGGAGCATCGCTTAGCTTGCTCGGTAGTGTCCCTATGAGTGGAATTTGTGGCTCGATGAGTGATTGGATGGCTACATGTCACGACCCAATTCCCAACCTTAGTGATTGTGATGGCGCCAAATACCACACTTGCTAGGCAAGCCAATATTAGAATTCGAGTAGCTAGTTGTCACGACCCAGAATCCTAATCTAGGTTGTGATCGCCCAACAACGAGGTTAGGCAAGCCAACGTAAATCTCACTAAGTGTTTCTCTTTACTTGATTCAATTATTCACCCATTCACCGAATTTAACAAGTCAAATCATGGTATCGAAGGATAATAACTCAGTGGTAGATAAAATAGCTATAACGAAGCGCGAGCCAAAAGACGAGCATATATATTTACAGCCGAAAATCCCAGAATAACCACTACGTGTGTGCCAGGAACTAGTGTCACGAGTGTCATGGGCATACTAACAGGATAACCAAAAAATAGAATATACAATCCCACTGTCTGAATAAATAGACGGAAACAAAAGTAAATGAGACTCCATGGTGCTGCTGGGGATCGCCAGAGGAAGCAGCTCACCGTGAAGTCAGGTCCGCTACGGTCAATATCTAGATCCGGTATGATAACCAGATTCACCAGCCTCAGAACATATACAATTAAGTACAGAAGTGCAGCATGAGTACATATTAAATATATATGTACCCAGTGAGTATCCCGTCTAATCTCAAAGAAGTAGTGACGAGAGGTCGACTTGACACTCACTAAGGTCCAACAGTATGATATAGCAATGATAAAAATAAAAGCAGTAGACATGTAAGACAGTGAGTAGCAATTATGTATAAAGCACAGAAATCCAAGTAAATACTGGAACAATAACAATGGCCACTTTCTTTGCCCCAAATATCTAATACAAGTC
Source organism: Nicotiana undulata (assembly GCA_005239495.1). Taxonomy (NCBI): domain Eukaryota; kingdom Viridiplantae; phylum Streptophyta; class Magnoliopsida; order Solanales; family Solanaceae; genus Nicotiana; species Nicotiana undulata. The sequence goes on along the minus strand of ML293879.1, from coordinate 29,594 downwards.
AATATCCATGAAACAATGCCAAATAATCATGCGCACACAGGAATAAGCAATTATCTATGCACTGCCGAGGATCAAACGTCCCGTCCCATAGGTGCATCTCTTAATGTACTCATATCATATCATAGTAGAAATCTCGTCCATGCAATGCCGAGGATCGAAAGGCCCGTACCAAAAGTGCATTCTCAATTATATCATCCCTGTGCACTGCCGAGGATCGATCGACCCGTCCCAAAAGTGCACCTTTCAATACGCCGTGGCGTACGGCCCGCTCCCATGAGAGTGGGGGAAATCACACATCGCTCGCGGAATGTAAATTGTGAAGCGGTCACATACATACACAATAACTTATAAAACTTACTTTCCCAAACCAATTCCTTTCAAATCAACAATTTCCATAAAGCCTCACAGAAACAATACTATAGATAACATGATCTCATAGTACATATGGCATTACAATGAAGCATATAAGTCATTACAAGGAAGCATATAAGGCATTACAAGGAAGCATATAAGGCATGCTGTGGGCCTAACTACCCGGACATAACAAAGATAGCCGCTACGTACGGACTCTCATCACTTGGTGCGTACGTAGCCCCAAAACAAGTGCACATAGCATACAAATCACCTATGGGGACAATTCCCTCTTACAAGGTTAGAAAGGAGACTCACCTCGTGTCGAATCTACCCCTCGGACCAAGGATGCGCCCGAAACTCCGGCCTCTACACCCGAGGACTCGCAACTAGCCAAATATTGCACAATCATATCAATTCATGCTCAAGATAGGGAAATTATCCTATTTGCCCAACCAATTCAACATTCTTGAAAAATTCTCAAATTTCAACCTCGGGTCCGCATGTTCCAATTCCGAAAATTTCCAAAGGAATCACTCACCCATAGCCTAAGGATCATTAATATGAAGTTTCTATTTGAATTCATAGCATTAAACGGACAATACACAAATTTTCTCAAGAACCCTAAATTTACTACCCAAATCTTGATTTTCAATGATCTAGTAGTTAACTCCATTAATAATTCATGCATGAAACTAGTAGTAGGAAGGAATTAACTTACCTTAACAGTAGCTGGGTCGTTGTGTGTTCTTCCCAAGCTCACAAGTCTCTAATGGTGGTGGAAAATGAATGAGATGAAGAAATCCCGTATTTTAAAGATTATGTACTGCCTGGCCTATAGGGATTCTGCACCTGCGGCTCGAGGACCGCACTTGCGGTCTCGCTCCTGCGAGCTGGGGCTCGCACCTGCGGAACTGGGCAAGAGGGGTTGGGGTCGCACCTGCGGAGGGATTACCGCACCTGCGGTTCCGCTCCTGCGGACCTTTGTCCGCACCTGCGAGAATGGGGGACCTCACCTGGGGTCGCACCTGCGGAGGGATTACCGCACCTCCGGTTCTACTCTTGCGGACCTTTGTTCGCAACTGCGAGAAAGGGGGACCTCACCTGGGGTCGCACCTGCAATGCTTGGGACCGCAGGAGCGGTAACACCAGAAACAGGTGCACCAACAACTATTTTAGCTGGTTTTTAGCCCCTTTGGTGCCCGGGAGGCACCTGGGCCCACCCGAGCCCCCGTCCAAATATATCAACAAGTCCTAAATCATCATACGGACTCGCTCAAGCCTTCGAAACACCCAAAACAATGATAAATGTCATAATCACACCCCAAAACCCCTAAAACCATAACTTAAGAAACTTCAAGTTCTTGATTTCTATATCGATGCGCCGGACCGGCCTATACAACTCTGAATGACATCAAATTTTGTAGACAAGTCATAAATGACATAACGGAACAATTCTCGATCTCGGAATCACATTCAGACCTCGATAACATAAATTTGCGTTTCAAACCAAATTTCAAACTTAAGGAAATCCTTGTTTCTATATTGGGCGCCGAAACGCTCCCGGGTTATCAAAAACCCATTCCGAACATACGCCCAAGTCCGAAATCATCATAAGAATCTATTGACACTGTCGGAACTCGATTCTGAGGTTGTTTGCTCAAAGTGTTGACCGAAGTCAAACTTGACCAAATAGGCCAACCTTAAGGAACCAAGTGTTCCTATACTGCTCAAAGAACTTCCAAATCCTGAACCGCCCGTCCCCGTAAGTCACAAATCACAAGAAGCCTCTATGGGAAGACTTATATAGGGGAACGGGGCCCTAATACGCAAAACGACTGGTCGGGTCGTTACATTCTCCCCCACTTAAACAGACGTTCGTCCTCGAACGTGCCAAGAACTCTTCTTGAGTTATTTGAAATCACTGACCAAAATCTCGTGCACCTGCCCGTGCTGCCGCAACCCAGTTGAACACATAACCTTTGATAAAATCTGAAGATAACCTCCTTTATCCATACTGCCAGTTCCGAACTCAATTCCAACACCGGAAATTCTCTGCCAGGCTTGTTCTCAATACATGAACATTATGACAATTAGCACACGAGGCACCATAACCCAACTGCGTACCTTTGCTGAATCAGCACCGCACACCGCATAATCCATCATCTAACCACAATGACGCTCCGTGAACCTGAACAACCAAAATTTTACGAACCTGATGCTCTCAATGCTCCTTATAAGATATATACATACACCATGCCATGATGTTGACGATACCACCACAACAAAGGAAATGCGTAGAAATTTCTAACCAATTGCAGAGCTAACCAAACATTGAATCCTTCCTCTTGACTAAGACCATCACCTCATTACGAACCAATAAGGGTAACTGTCCTTTAATGTATTTCACAAAATCTTATCGCACTGATCCCTGATGCAATAATCTCGTCTCACCCAGTATGAGCTGCTCAGACAACCAATCACCCCAGACATGACCAACTGTCTCACATGATGCCACAATGCGCCAATATGCCACAATTCGAACATGATACATAAGGAAATGACTCAGGAAGGTACTACTCGACTCACGCAACTTATATGAACTTTCCTCAAGTAAAACACAAGAAAAAGAATAAATATAGGAACCTTACTCAACATCACACTGTTGCGGCGTGCAACCCGATCCAAATAACATACCCGTGGCGGCGTGCCACCCGATCCCATCATGAAATTTACATAAGGAAATCTGAATAGCTCAATATTACAAATTATTGAATATCGGTCACAAGCACGCTAAGTGCATAATACCATTCTGGGGAGACTGATAGAGCCATATGCTACAAAACTTAAGCACAACTAAGGTGTACACTCCGAATCTCAAGAGCTCTCCTGCTCACATAACATCATTACTACGCAGCAATTCAGCACATAGGAATTTATCAAGCCGTCTCGCAACTGACATGACACAATCATAATACTACATGAATTTGACGAAGATGAAACAACATCTGATATCCCAACACCCCTTCTCTGCGGAGCGCTATACTGAAATGAACACACCTTACTCGTACGAAGCCCAAAATCTTGTTTTAAATCCAGTAACACACTTCAAATCGATTCCTCTTGCACTGAACAAAGCTAATAGCTTCACCTGGGTCCATAACACCCTTATTCTTTTCATAATACATAAGAACAACCATCACAATCGGGACAGATACCCCACAGTCCACAATCGACTGAATCGAACGCCTTCCAGGCATAAATTCTCAGTTAAACAATATTGCACTTCCTTATACTGGGTCTAATTCCTTCAATCCCTCCGGTGACTACAAGCCACACTAATGCAATCTTCCCGTGGTCAAGCTCTCACGGCCTTCCACACAAGGTAACAGGTATGCACATTCATACCACCGACCACCCTAAGGTTGTAAAATAATTCAAGGACCCTTAACCAGGATACAAAGCCTCTTTCACCAAACACCAAACTCAGATGATACTGAAGACAACATCAGCTTATTCTAAACATTCACATCCCTTGTTCTTGCTCCTCCGAGCTTACGACATCCTTGTTAACTCGAACCGCATTCTCGATTCTTACTTCCAGTTACATACTGCTTACTGCACCTATCATGCCAATATGGAATAGCATAGGAATTCCATCATAACTCCTGAACAATTAATAGGGTGAACACTCATCATATAGAAACCTCTTACTTAACTCAATTCATGAGAACCATAACAGCACACAAGTGAATTCTCACAATCACAATGCATGCACATCCTTAAGTAGTGGTCTGAACCACCATAAACCTTCCGGGATCCACCTATACCTGACAGGCCATAGCACTCGAATGCTTCCAACTGAAATCTATTACGACGTCCGACAAGCCCCACACACATCTGCACAAACCATACACATACCCAATCACACCGAAGAAACTAATCACTGCCGCACATGTTCCATTTCAACCATGGCTAACCAATCTATCTTATTTAATCATCGTAATTGCCTCATAGATAGTAATAACTTCCTTCAACTCAAAGCAAACTCCACCCTCACTCATCCCAAGTGACCTTGATTCGCGAGATCATGCTGCCTAAATCCCGCAACCCGTCTCACACCATCCTGATGATTCTTCTACAACCCGGAGTCTATTTCTCTCACTCCTTCAATACTATCCTGCATGCTGAAAATAAAATAGAACACTCCAATCATTTAGAAACCTTTCCCAAAAATTAAGCTGCAAAAGCTTGATTCTCAATCATGCTGCTGCTTGAAACCCTTAAACACAACATTCTCTAACTTTCAAATTTTCTAGGACCACTGCTGAGAGTCACCCACTCTGACTGGCCCCGAATACAATCAACTCTGATGTTCTTCTAGCACATGAACATGCTCTCAACGAAGCATGTGGCTGAGTCACTACCCTTACAACTTGCCTATGCCTTAAGCATAAATTCTGAATCTTTCAAAGCTTAATCCTTGGTCCAACCGAGCCAACTTTAGCACACATTCATCAAATCCCACGCAAAATAACAATTTTACTCCTTTCCCCTTAGCTGTACTAACCTGCCAATACGCTGACAATACGCAACCCCATGAGAAGACAACCCTACAACCCAACTGTAGGCGGTGGGACTCCCCCACTTAGCTCGAAGCTACTCCTGCTCCCCTCTAGACCATGTTGAGATCCTTTCTGCTTTGTTAACATAATCTTTCTCAACCAATCCGTCCAATTCTCCCGAATTCTCCCGTTAGCATTCCCTAAATACTCAAATTCTCTAGCACCGTCCACCCATTCTGCCTCCTTCCGAATAGCCACTAGTATTTCCTCGCAGAAACTTGCCAACCACACCACCGCTAAACTACTCACAGGAGATAACCCACCTGTGGAATTCACCAGTCGAGACCTTCCAACAACGCTGCGCTGTACACCCTCTACGACATCAACACCCCATCCTAAGCCTATTTTCGTTCACCGACTTTACCAGTTCGTCCGCTCCTCATGGACATCTACTAAATGCGCTACGATATCCTCAAATTCACCTGCCATATTGCATCATTTTTTCATCCCTAATAACTCATCTTTGTTGCATCCAACCTTCTGCCGAATAACCAACATTTCAGCTTAAGCTCATGGACCTAATCATCGTCCACAAAAATTCTCAAATCACTCCAACTTCTCCTCGAGATAGGCAGCCCTCTTACCACTAAACTCATATGCTACGCTGCCACTCTCCCACTTTAGTTAAACTCATTCCCTTCAGCACTACCTGACTTCCTTCTCTTATGCATGGCCCCTTTTTATAAAATTTGACCGCCGCTTGACACTTCTCACATGACTTCCTTCATCGCATGTTTCTCAATTGCGGCCTCAATTCCATATCATTCTTTGCAACACCTAAACCAGCAGATCACCATAACTTCGACTCCCCGAAGATCATCTATCTCGATCTACCTTCATTAGAAACGCTCATTCCATACTTTAACCACCGCAAACCACGGTCTATGACAGTCGTTTCTTCAATACTATTTAACCACACTCTAACCCAATGCACCCGAAAAAACCATAACACCGACGAACTTAACACATTCTATGCGATCAAACAGCGATACCCCATCACAGGTGAATATTCCACCTCACTTGAACACACCAAGTCTTACTACTTTATCAATCCAAAACCTGACCATTTATAATCCAAATGTCTTTCCTCTGCCAGAACTAAAATACTGAAATCTCAAAATCACGCCTTAAGAAGACCTCCCTTCCAACCATTCATCACCCCAACATATGGGAGAGCATTCCATCGTCGCCCCCACATCGCGTGATAACCAATCGTAAGCATCATCACAACCTGAGCATAACCTCAAGGCTCTCAGAAACACAGCTACTGAGCTGAAACAACATATTATTCTACTGCATGGAAACAACAACAGTCCAAACAACTATGCACGGAAGACTTCACGTACCATATCTGCAGCACCATTACAACTCCTCAAATTCCCGATTCATAACAAGCGCTTCGCGACGCTTAAGATTGAGTAGGAAGAAACATAGGCATAAGCTTTAAGGGAATCAAATTGCACGACAAGGAATCAAGAAGGGAAGTACTCCTAACAGCCCTGTAGCCTCTCGAAGATAAGTACAGACGTCTCTGTACCGATCCGCAAGACTCTACTGCGGTTTTCCCGCTCGTGAGACTTACGTAAACATAGAGCTCTGATACCACATTGTCACGACCCAGAATCCTAATCCAGGTCGTGATGGCGCCCAACTACGAGGTTAGGCAAGCCAACGTAAATTTCACTAAGTACTTCTCTTTACTTGATTCAATTATTCACCCATTTACCGAATTTAACAAGTCAAATCATGGTATCGAAGGATAATAACTCAGTGGTAGATAAAATAGCTATAAAGAAGCGCGAGCCAAAAGACGATCATATATATTTACAGCCCAAAATCCCAGAATAACCACTACGTGTGTGCCACGAACTACTGTCACGAGTGTCATGGGCATACTAAAAGGACCAAAATATAGAATATACAATCCCACTGTCTGAATAAATAGACGGGAAATAAAAGTAAATGAGACTCCATGGTGCTGCTGTGGATCGCCAGAGGAAGAAGCTCACCGTGAAGTCAGGTCCACTATGGTCAATATCTAGATCCGGTCTGATAACCAGATGCACGAGCCTCAGAACCTGTACAATTAAGTACAGGAGTGCAACATGAGTACATATTAAATAAATATGTACCCAGTGATTATCCCGTTTAATCTCGAAGAAGTAGTGACGAGAGGTCGACTTGACACTCACTAAGGTCCAAAAGTATGATATAGCAATGATAAAAATAAAAGCAGTAGACATGTAAGACAGTGAGTAGCAATTATGTATAAAACACAAAAATCCAAGTAAATATTGGAACAATAACAATGGCCACTTTCTTTCCCCCCAAATATCTAATACAAGTCAATATCCATGAAACAATGCCAAATAAAAATGCGCACACAAGAATAAGACAACCGGCCGGAGTCATAAGGAAAATATCTATGCACTGCCGAGGATCGAACGACCTGTCCCATAAGTGCATATCTCAATGTAATCATATCATATCATAGTACAAATCTCATCCATGCACTACCGAGGATCGAACGGCCCGTACCAAAAGTGCATTCTCAATTATATCATCACTGTGTACTGCCGAGGATCGATCGGCCCGTCCCAAAAGTGCACCTTTAAATCCGCCGTGGCGTACTGCCCGCTCCCATGAGAGTGGGCTAAATCACACATCGCTCGTAGAATGTAAATTGCGAAGTGGTCACATGCACACACAATAACTTTTAAAACTTACTTTCCATAACCAATTCCTTTCAAATCAACAATTTCCATAAAGCCTCAGAGAAACAATACTATACATAACATGATATCATAGTACATATGGCATTACAAGGAAGTATATAAGGCATTACAAGGAAGCATATAAGGAATGCTGTGGACCTAACTACCCGGACATAACAATGATAGCCGCGACGTATGGACTCTCGTCACTTGGTGCGTACGTAGCCCCCAAAACAAGTGCACATAGCATAAAAATCACCTATGGGGACAATTCCCTCTTACAAGGTTAGAAAGGAGACTCACCTCGTGTCGAATCTACCCCTCGGACCAAGGATGCGCCCGAAACTGCGGCCTCTACACCCGAGGACTCGCAACTAGCCAAATATGGCACAATCATATCAATTCATGCTCAAGATAGGGAAATTATCCTATTTGCCCAACCAATTCAACATACTTGAAAAATTCTCAAATTTCAACCCCAGGTCCGCATGTTCCAATTCCGAAAATTTCCAAAGGAATCACTCACCCATAGCCTAAGGATCATTAATATGAAGTTTCTACTTGAATTCATAGCATTAAACGGACAATACGCAAATTTTCTCAAGAACCCTAAATTTACTACCCAAATCTTGATTTTCAATGATCTAGTAGTTAACTCCATTAATACTTCATGCATGAAACTAGTACTAGGAAGGAATTAACTTACCTTAACAGTAGCAATGTCGTGGTGTGTTCTTCCCAAGCTCACAAGTCTCTAATGGTGGTGGAAAATGAATGAGATGAAGAAATCCCGTATTTTAAAGACTATGCACTGCCTGGCCAACAGGGATTCCGCACCTGCGGCTCGAGGACCGCACATGCGGTCTCGCTCCTGCGAGCTGGGGCTCGCACATGCGGAGGGATTACCGCACTTGCGGACCTTTGTCTGCACCTGCGAGAATGGGGGACCTCACCTGGGGCCGCACCTGCGGAGGGATTACTGCACCTGCGGTTCCGCTCCTGTGGACCTTTGTCCACACCTACGAGAAAGGGGGACCTCACCTGGGGTCTCACTTGCGATGCTTAGGACAGCAGGAGCGGTCCGCACCTGCGACTGGGCAACCGCACCTACGGTCACACAAGAAACAGGTGCACCAACAGCTATTTTAGCTTGTTTTTAGCCCCGTTTGGTGTCCGGGAGGCACCTGGGCCCACCTGAGCCCATGTCCAAATATACCAACAAGTGCTAAATCATCATACGGACTCGCTCGAGCCTTCAGAACACCCAAAACATTGCTATATATCAAAATCACACCCCAAAACCTCTAATACCATAACTTAAGAAACTTCAAGTTCTTGATTTTTATATCGATGCGCTGGACCAACCTATACAACTCGGAATGATATGAAATTTTGAAGACAAGTCATAAATGACATAACAGAACTATTCTCGGTCTCGGAATCACACTCGGACCTCGATAACATAAATTCGCGTGTCAAACCAAATTTCAAACTTAAGGAAATCCTTATTTCTATATTGGGCGTCGAAACGCTCCCGGGTTATCGAAAACCCATTCCGAACATACGCCTAAGTCCAAAATTATCATACGAAGCTACTGACACTGTTGGAACTCGATTCCAAGGTCGTTTGCTCAAAGTGTTGACCGAAGTCAAACTTGGCCAAAGAGGCCAACCTTAAGGAACCAAATGTTCCTATACTGCTCAAAGCACTTCCAAATCCTGAAACGCCCGTCCCCGTAAGTCACAAATCACAAGAAGCCGCTATAGGAAGACTTATATAGGGGAACGGGGCTCTAATACGCAAAACGACCGGTCAGGTCGTTACACTAATTTTCTTTGATTATTTTCTTAAGCATCAATAAATAAATTTAAAGTAAACTTAATGTAAATGATTTCCACAGATAAAATACTAAACAATTAAATAAAAACGAACCACGAGGTAATTATATAAATAGATCCAAAAACTACCCCAGAGTCTGGTGTCACAATTCACGAACTACGAAAGAATACTACAAATACTGGGCTGAAATAATTAGTGTAACTGTTCTGAATATACTAAAACAATTTTATAAAAATTAGGAGAAGACTCTCGGGATCTGTGGACACCGGCAGATATACCTCGTGCCTCCGAACGAATGAATAGCTTCTCTAAAGTAGAGAGATGGTCAGTACCTGGATCTGCATAAAAGAGTGCAGAGTGTAGTATCATTAAAATCGACCCCATGTACCGAGTAAGTGCCGAGCCTAACCTCGACGAAGTAGTGACGAGGCTACATCGGGGCATTAACAACATATAACTTGTGATAACAATATATACAGTAACGCAATAAAATAATTCTACACGAACAAGACAAATATGACTAAGGCAATAAATATAAAGCAAGAAGGAAATCTAAACAAATAATTAAGTATTGCAACAACAATGAAATAACTCAGCCGCCTTTTCCAGGCCTCATCTATAACCAATACTCGAGTAAATCTCCAAGTTTTCAAACTTTATTTTGAAATAATCACATGTGCCAAATATAAGAAAAACTGTAGAGTAAAACAAGAATTTCCAAATCATTTGAAGTTTAAAAAATCAGTAAAATATCATTATTCCCCCTTTTCACTGTCTTGTTGCGGCGTGCAACCCGATCCCACCTATTCACAATATCACAATCAATGTATTCACCCATATCACAATTAATTATCCACCCTTATCACACCAATTATCCACCCTTATCACACCAATTATCCGACCTTATCACACCAATTATCCACCCTTATTACACCAATTATCCACCCTTATCAAACAAATTTATTCACCCTTATCACACAAAGTTTTGATTTAAAAATATTCAAACAAAAAACAGTATAGCCAGTAAGCTTTAAACAACAACATCCCACAATAATATCAGCCCGAATATATGTAATCACTGTAACACTGTCAACCCAACTCAGTCTTTACGTACCATGATAGGATTAAGAAAACAACCAACACTTTCAACACACTTACAACAACAAATGTAAATAAGAAAGAGAAACTGGCATGAATATATATATATAAATAGTGTCAAACTGCTCAACATTTTTGTCCCCCAAGAGAACCAAATACAACCAATATTCTTCTAAAATAACCAAAATAATATTTAACAACAAGGTAATGAGGCCTAGTAGTCATGGAAACAATAATTAACAAAGAATAATTAAGACCGGGATCAATTAAATTGGGAACGGGGAAGAGATCATGCTTAACAGGCCATTTGGGTGGTGCATAGATACTCGTCACCTCACCTATACACCACGCCCATTCATTTCACATAGAAAACAAGTGGGGATTCCTATTCCCTCAAGTCAAAGTTAGATCAAACACTTACCTCAATTTCGCAGGCCACTCGCTGCTCAATTACGGCCTTTCCTTTTGAATTCACCTCTAACTTGCTCGAATCTAATCATAATTAACTCAATATCGTCAATCTATGCTAAAGGAACTAACTTTATTGAAAAACATGATTTTTCCTAAGTTGTTTAAAAAAAAGTGAAAACCCGACCCCGGGCCCGCTTGGTCTAAACTCGGGTTCAGACCAAATTATGTTTACCCATTCACCCACGAACCCAAATATTAAATTATTTTCGAAATCCGACCTCAATTCGAGGTAAAGATTCGATTTTTACAAAATTCCCTAATTCTACCCAAACCCTCAATTTTTACCATGAAAATTCTTGATTTTTGAGTTAAAGGTGATGAAAAATAATTGGGTATTTAAAGAGTAGAGTTTAGAATTGATTACCAACACTTTGGGGATGAACTTGGGTGAAGAAAATCGTCTCTAGGGCTTGGTAGTTCGAAAAATATGAAGAAAATGGTTGCTGCCCTAGTTAGAGTTTTAATAGGCTATGGTTGGTGTAATTTTCTTTTTTAAGAAAAAGCGTGGAGCACCAGTGCTCCAGAAACTGTTATGACAACAAATTTTTTTTACAAGTTAAAAAGATCCCGATGCCTACCCGAAACTCACCCGAGCCCTCGGGGCTCTAAACCAAACATGCACGCAAGTCCAAAAACATCATACGGACTTGCTCGTGCGATCAAATCATGAAAATAATATGTAAAACTATGAATTTAACCTCAAAACTCATCATTTTTCTCAAGAACACTTAACTTTCACTATTTCTCAACCGAGCGTCCGAATCATGTCAAATAAACTCCGATTCTCACCAAATTTCAGAAATAGTATTCAAATACTATAACAAATCTGTACCGAGCTCCGGAATTAAATACGGTCCCGATACCAATGGTTTCAAATGTTAATTCTTTTCCCTATTTCATAAATATTTCAGGAAACCAATTTCTTTCAAAAATTGATTTCTAAGGCTTGGGACCTCGTAATTCATTTTCAGGCATACGCCGAAGTCCCATATTTTACTACGGACCTTACAGGATCGTTGGAACACAGATTCGGGTCTGTTTACACAAAATGTTGACCAAAGTCAACTATAATCAAATTTTTACTCTAGAAATTACTGTTTCTCCTATTTTCACATAAAAGCTTTCTGGTTTCACGCTCGGATTGCGCACGCAAATCGATGCAGTTAAAATTAATCTTTTTATGTCTAATAAGCCTAGAACGGAGTATAAATTCATAAAATGACCCCTTGGGTCATCACAATATCCACCTCTAAAACAAACGTTCGTCCTCGAACAGACATAGAAAATTACCTGAATTGGCAACCAAGTGTGGATATCTACTCTGCATGTACGACTTGGACTCCCAAATAGCTGCCTCTACGGGCTGGCCTTTCCACTACACTCGGACTGGAGGATAACTCTTAGACCTCAACTGACGAACATGCTGGTCTAAAATGGCTACCGACTCCTCCTCATAAGTCAAGTCCTTGTCCAATTGGACAAAGCTGAAATCTAACACGTGGGACGGGTCACCATGATTTTTTCGGAGCATAGACACGTGGAATACTAGATTAACTGAGGATAACCCTGGAGGCAACGCGAGTCTATAAGCTACCTCCCCCACTCTATCAAGAATCTCAAATAGCCGTATATACCTATGGCTCAACTTGCCCTTCTTTCCAAACCTCATAACACCCTTCATGGGCGACACACGAAGCAATACTCTCTCTCCCACCATGAATACCGCATCAAGAACCTTATGATCGGCATAACTCTTTTGTCTAGACTGAACTGCACGAAGTCTTTCCTGAATAATCTTGACCTTATCCTAGGCCTCCTGAACTAAGGTTGTGCCTAGTAACCGAGACTCTCCCGGCTCAAACCATCCAACCGACGATCTGCACCGTCTACCATATAATGCCTCATAGGGAGCTATCTGAATGCCCAATTAATAGCTATTATTGTAGGCAAACTCCGCTAACGACAAGAATTGATCCCAAGAACCTCCGAAGTCAATAACACAAGTGCAGAGCATATCCTCAAAAATCTAAATAGTAAGCTCACACTGCCCGTCCGTCTAAGGATGGAATGATGTGCTCAACTCAACCCGTATACCCAACTCACGATGAACTGCCCTCCAAAAGTGCGAGGTAAATTGCGTACCTCAATCAAAAATGATAGACACGGGCACAACGTGAAGGCGAAAAATCTCTCGAATATATATATATATATATATATATATATATATATATATATCTGCCAACCTTTCTGAAGTATAGGTACTTGCCACTGGAATGAAATGTGTTGATTTAGTCAGCCTATCCATAATAACCCAAACTGTTTCGAACTTCCTCTGAGTCCGTGGGAGTCCAACAACGAAGTCCATAGTGATACGCTCCCACTTCCACTCAGGGGTCTCTATCTGCTGAAGCAAACCACCGGGTCTCTGATTCTCATACTTCGCCTGTTGGCAATTTAAGTAACGAGCCACATACGCAACAATGCCCTTTTTCATCCTTCTCCACCAATAATGCTGCCTCAAGTCTTGGTACATTTTGGATGCACCTGGGTGAATAGAATACTTAGGACTGTGATCCTCCTCAAGGATCAACTCACGAAGGCCGTCAACATTAGGTACACATATACGACCCTGCATCCTCAAATCACCATCTTCACCAATTGTACCCTTCTTGGCACCAGCGTGCCGAACTGTGTCCCTAAGAACCATCAAATGCGGGTCACCATCCTGCCGCTCTCTGATACGCTCAATTAAAGAAGACCGAGCGACTATACAAGCTAGAATACTGTTGGGTGAAATATCCAACCTCAGGAACTCATTAGCCAAAGTCTGAATGTTTGAAGCTAACAGTCTCTCACTGTCTGGAATGAATGCAAGGCTTGCCATACTCACCGCCTTCCTACTCAATACATCGGCCACTACATTGGCCTTCCCACGATGATACCATATAGTGACGTCATAATCTTTTAATAACTCTAACCGTCTTCTCTTCCTCAAAGTAATATCCTTTTGCTTGAACAAGTACTGAAGGCTGCGATGATCCGTGAAAACCTCATACGGCACACCATAGAGATATTTCCTCCAAATCTTTAATGCATGAACAATGACTGCCAACTCTAAGTCATGAACATGATACTTCTTCTCATGGGCTTTCAATTTCCGAGACGCATATGAAATCACTCTGCCATCATGCATTAATACTGCACCTAATCCAATACGAGATGCACCACAATACACCGTGCACCATCCTGAACCTGTAGACGACGCCAACACTAGCGCCATAGTCAAAGCAATCTTGAGCTTCTGAAAGTTCAACCCACACTCGTCCGACCATTTGAATGGAACACCTTTTTGGTTCAACATGATGTTAATAGTTGTTTATAATCAATTACGGAATTATCAATAGCTTCACGTTAACAATAATCCCCTTTCAACCTTCACAATACTGATGACGAGGTGCGATTCATGAAGACCTCATAATTATATACCCGACGTAACGTGTCTCATTTAATGCCACATGGGCGGCACATACCTCGCAGGTCAGAGCTCAATAATTCTTACACGGATTTGGCAAATTATACACAGTTAATTAATTAGTTTATTTCTTTATTTATTTATTTAGTTATTATTAGTATTACTTTTATTATTATTATTATTTATTCATTTATTATTATGATCATTATCATTATTTTATACATAAATTGTTGAATAACCCTAACATGCATGACTCCCTACCAGTACTATAGTAATGTTTTAATTCACAAGGGAGACTTTAAACACAAAAAATTCAATCACAAGGATCTCATCCTTACATAACTTCAACCGCGGCTCTTAGCCCGGCTTAAATATACCATATCATATTAAAACGCGAGGTCTCGTCCTCAATTCTGAATCACAAGTAATATGCATATCGTGCTGCTCGAAACCTTCCATTTTCTTCCTTTAAATATTTTTCGTTAAACAAAATTACAACACGTAAATATAGACATAGCTATCTCTATAGAATTTCTCAATATAAGTATTCACATAAGTAGATTTTAGAGCTACGAAGCTCACCCGAGAGTGGAGCATATTAGGAGAATTTTATTAGTTATGCATAACCGTATTAAGTTCAGGAAATTATCACATTATAATAATTAGAGATTGTTCTTGTAATGACACCATCTGGTGTAGCGACCCCAGCCATACCATCGAAAATATATCAACAGGCTGGGTCTCCACCTCCAGGAGTCTGACCTCCACCTTCGACATTCTGACCCCTCTTCCTCTAGCTTGTCATGTAAGTTGAGTTGTAAATGCAATGAGGCACGTAGCCTGAGTGCTCTGATGAATATGACTCTCCCAAGTCTAGGACAATTTCTACCAATAGCCGAAATAAAGTATCAACTTGCCCTGAGTCGCACAAAATTTTACAATCATAATTGAGTCCTTTAATGAGTCTGGGGACTCGCCCTATGGCTATATGAACCAAAGTAGGAGTATGACGGGTTAGCTTATCAAACCTGATGGCATATCCTGATACCGTTATGGTGACCTGACGCAACCGTGCAAACCCTGTATGCCACACATTATGGATAGTCCGAGAAACAACCCTTTTAATAGCATTTATGAGAACCGAGTCAAGTATTTGATGTTGCATTGGTTGGTCGTCCTCTTCATAGTCTTTCTACAAACACCGGCGGCCCATTTCTTCTTTTACTATGCTGACTCAACACCACGGAGCTATCTCATGTATGCATATACTCTTCGTTATTCTTTGGGGTAACTCTCATCCCTATTGATGCACAACGATCACAAAAGTAGAGCTCTATACAAATAAATCTTGGAACGAACCATATAATCTAGAAGCTCGTCAACCATTGTACTCCCCCTGAAGCACCCCAAAATCCGCAACCATGACTTCCACGCTAGGTAGACCTTCTGAAGATTTGAAGTTTTTTATATAAATCCTTTGGTACTGAGGTATAGGGTTCTTAAGGAGGGGGACATATCGCAAGTCCCAACTTTATCTCTCGCAAAATCTCAAGCCTTATACATTCCAAGCCAAAAATCGATATAACACATGACCCCGCAATTTATTCCTTGACAATAGACTTCCCTACTTGGCACGAAGCCATAGGTCACAATGACTGATAATCCACAATGTTTAACTTCTCCGCTCATATAATCAACCAGGTTGCTTTCAACTATTCCCTTGTTATGCAGTACTGAAGTAGCTATAAATCCTTCTGGGATATGGGCTAGTCCAACATATACCGACTGAGATACACCCTCCTTGTCTTGGTCCATTTGAGACTGTCAATAAGTGCTGATGTTTGAGCTTTAGTCTGAGCTCTGCTGCTGTCTCTTCCCCTAATCATAGCTGTCATTGGGGCTTGACCTCTTGTCTGGTTGTAGACGTTTTGTGTGTTGTCGATATTTGTGAGAGGACAAGAATAGACAAGGTCAATCATCAATGGTAGAAAAAATTTGCATGATAAAGTAGAATAGAAGTGAAATTGTTCCTAACTTTATAGCCTCTGAGAGATAAGTACAGACGTCTCTGTACCGATCCTTCAGACTCTACCAAGTTTGTTCGTGAATTGTGAGACCTAAGCAACCTAGTGCTCTGATACCAAATTATCACGACCCAAATTCCCAACCTTAGGGATCGTGATGGCGCCTAATGTCACGACCCAAATCCTAACTCAGGTCGCGATGGCGCCCAACGTTGGGGTTAGGCAAGCCAACATGAATTTTCCCTAAGTGTTACCCCTTTCAATTTATTTTGTAGCTAGCTCGACTTTTACCAATTTTATCCAGTTTAAACATAATATCCGGAAAATGATAACTCAGCGGTAAATGATATAATTGTAA
The DNA here is from genome assembly GCA_005239495.1 of Nicotiana undulata. NCBI lineage: Eukaryota > Viridiplantae > Streptophyta > Magnoliopsida > Solanales > Solanaceae > Nicotiana > Nicotiana undulata. Next base: position 12,641 of record ML293879.1, on the reverse strand, counting down.
GGATACGTGAGCCAAAACAGATATATATATATATATATATATATATATATATATATATATATATACAACCCAAAACCCAAAATAATCACTACGTGTGTGCCAAGAACTAGTGTCGCGAGTGTCACAGGCAATTACTGAATAAACTAGAGACAACATATATACACAATCCCACTGTCTGAAGTAAGTAGACGGGACAATAACACAAGAAAACTCCCAGGCGCTGTTGTGGATCGTCAGGGGAGACAACTCACCGTGAAGTCAGGCCACTAATACTCAGTACCTAGCTCCGGTCTGATAACCAGATGCCCCAGCCTCAGAACCTGTACAGACAAGTACATAAGTGCAACATGAGTACATAAATAAATATGTACCCAGTGAGTATCCCGTCTAAACTCGAAGAAGTAGTTATGAGAGGTCGACTTGACACTCACTAAGGTCCAATAATATAGTATATGGCAGGATATAACAAAAAACAGTAGGCAGGTAAGACAGTACACAACAAGTGCTTAGCGAATAAGGAATCCAGGTAATAACTGAAAATAAGCAACAATGTACATTATCCTTCCCTTTCCGAGTATCTGACTAGCCCATTTATAAATGAAACAGAACCAAATGGTCATGCGCATACAAGGTCAAGACAACCGGCCGGAGTCGTAAGGTAGTATATAAACACTGAATGGTCGTAAAGCTCCCCACGATAGCGAATCATACCTGTGACTCGTTCGCTGACTCGATTATACTAATTTAATATAAGCTCCCCACGATCGCGAATCATACCTACGACTCGTGTGCTGACTCGATATAAAGCTCCCCACCGTCGCGAATCATACCTGCGACTTGTGTGCTGACTCTTATACGTACGTGTATATATATATATATATATATATATATATATATATGTACCAAAACATCAATGAACTCAGTAGGACTGTCACGACCCAAATTCCACTGCGGTCGTGATGGCGCCCAATACCGGGATCAGGCAAGACAACAACTATCTACGAGTGAGGTTACTTTACATGTTTAAGTGATTAAAATCTCTTTCGGGTTTTTAAGGTAAGAAATTCATTGAAAACAACATTTAAACGTAAGCACGTGAGATTATGTAATTCAAAGGTATTGCCGGCACTTACCACTCCGCAAAATACAAGGCAAAAACTATAAAGTGTGCCAGAACCTAGTGTCACAAGTCAACAGGCGACTGGGAAAATATACAAAATGCTACTAATAAATGCACTACTGTCTGAAAGGTGATAGACAATAATATCCCAAAACTATATGCAGAGGACTCCATAGTGCTGCCGAGATCGCCAAGGGAAGCAGCTCACCGTGTAGTCAGCCGAATAGAAACTCTCAATGATGACCACCGGAATAGTGACCGAGTGCAGCTACCTCAGAATCTGTACAATTAAGTACAGAAGAGTAGCATGAGTACCCAGTGAGTATCCCGTCTAAACTCGAAAGGTAGTGACGAGAAGTAGACGTATTACTCACTAGGTCAATAATAATAATATATTGCAACAAGATTAACAGGAGCAAATAATTATGGAAAACGGGTAGACATGGAGCAGTCAAGTATACAAGAAAAATATCCCTTTCAATATCAGACAACAATAGTAAATAGAATCCTCGAGTTTCCTTCCAGACCAAACAATTTAATAAGTTTAATTTATGATAAACGCTCTCAGACAGATAAATAGCATGTAATATGCCGAAGCGTACGGCCGAGGCATCGCAATAATTTAAATGTGCACTGCCGAGGGTCGACGGCCCGAACCATAGATGCATTTATTACTCCGCTCACGAATCGATCATGTGACGCGTTTAACATAATATAAGGCTACCCCGCTCATGAATCATACTTGTGACTCGGGTGCTCGTAACATACACATAATCATTAGGAAAGCCTTAAGTTCTGGTGCATGATTGGAAATATAGAATCAACATTTATATTTAATAAATACCCGCTATTGTTTCCATATCAAGTTTCAGGGATACCAACCAACCGAAGGTACATGAAAGTATACAGGCAAGACACGTAAAAGCATGCTTGTGAATCTTAAAAATACCCAACATATAGTTGCTACGCACGGACTCTCTTCACTTGGTGCTTACATAGCCCCCGCAATTAAGAACATTCAGTAAATAACAATTACCTATGGGGACAATTCCCTCTTACAAGGTTGGAAAGGAGACTCACCTCGTGTAGAACCACCTCCTCGGGTCAAGAAGGTGCCCGAAACTCCAAACTCGTCGCCCAAGGACTTGAAACTAGCCAAATATTATTTAAACACATCAATATACACTCAAAAGTATAGAATTCATTTACTAATTAGGCTAATTCATCCTTCTTGAAGAAATCTCAAAATACACCCCGGCCCACATGCTCGGATTCCGGAAATTTTCAAAGGAAACACTCACCCATAGCCTAAGGATCATTATTATAAAATTTTCATAAGATTCCATGGTGAAAAGGTGGTGAAATTCCCCTAAATTCATAAACCCTAGGTTTCCACTCTAACCCCTTGGATTCCACTAATTAGATGTTAATCTACCTAAGATTTTGTTGTAATAATCTAACATTTAAATGAAATTTACTTACCTCTTAGTAGCTAGGCCGAACATCCTCTTGGAAGCTCTCAAAATCTCCTATGGTGGGGGAAGAAATGGTGAAAATGGGGGAATCCCCTATTAAATGAACCACTGCCTTAAGTGATTCTCGCACCTGCGGCCAAGCGGTCGCACCTGCGAAGAAGGCCAAGGGGGCCTGGGACCGCACATGCGAAGGGACTTCCGCACCGGCGGGACCACACCTGCGGAATTGGGCCAGCCTTCCCCTGGGTCGCACCTGCGATGGTTTGACCGCAGGGGCGGTATCGCACCTGCGATCTGGGTAACCGCACCTGCGGTCACACCAGCAGCTGAAGTTGCTGGTTTTTGGCCCCGATTGGGGCCCGGGAGGCCCCTGGGCCCACCCGAGTCCCCCTGCAATCATACCAACAAGTCCTAAATCCTATTACGGACTTGCTCGAGCCTTCGGAACCCTCAAAACAGCGTTAAAACTCAAAATCACCCCTCAAAACCCCTAGAATCAAACTTAGAAATTTCAAGTTTTAAAATTCGGTTTCAATGCGCTGAACCGGCCTACCCTACTCGGAATAACACCAAACTTTACAGGCAACACATAATCATATTTAACCTTTCCTGGGCTCCGGAACCATAATACGGGCCCGGTAACAAAGCTTTCACATTAATTATCATTTTCAAAAACCTTACTATTTTTCATAAAACAATTTTCTTTAAAAATTCAGTTCTCGGCCTTGGGACCCCGGAATTTGATTCCGGGCACACGCCCAAGTCCCATATTTTCCTACGGACCCTACGGGACCGTCAAATAACGGGTCCGGGTCCGTTTACCAAAAATGTTGACTAAAGTCAACTTTAATGAATTAATTATTAGAATTTTAGTTTTTCATCAAGTTTTCACATAGAACCTTCCCGGCTACACACCCGGGTTGTGCACACACATCGAGGTGAGATTAGCTGACGCTTTCGGAGCCTCGAAACGCAGATTTAGCTAGATAGCGTCGGATGACCGTTTGGGTATTCACAAGGAATATGCCAGTATCATGGTTAAATCAACTGGAGGTTTAAATCGTAATGTTCCACATTTTTATATCATTTAAAAAGTAATATGCGACTCACACTACATCCAAAAAGTACAAATAGGGCACACAAAGTCATGCTTGTAGATCCTAGAACTACCCAACATAGCATAATAATCGCCACGTACGGAGTCTCGTCTACGTCCGTAGCCCCCACAACAAGTATACACAACAAATGGAGTACCTATGGGAACAATTCCTTCTTACGAGGTTGGAAAGGAGACTCACCTCGTGTCGAAACTACCCCTCAGATCAAGGATGCGCCCGAAACTTCGAACTCTACCCTCGAGGACTCGCAACTAGACAAATGTAGTACAATTACATCAATTCAAGCTTAAAGGAGGAAATATTATCCTATGTTAATCAAAATTTCACATTCTTGAAGAAATCCCAAATTTCAACCCCGGGCCGGCACGCTCGAATTCCGAACATTCTCGAAGGAATCACTCACCCATAGCCTAAGGATCATAATTATGTGATTCTACTTGAATTAATAGTGATAATTGGGTATTCATCAAATTCCCAAGAACCCTATATTACTACCCTAAATCTTGATTTTTAATGGTTTAATTTGAGGATTAAACATGTAATTCATGTTTGGAACTAGTATTAGTGAAGATTTTACTTACCTCTTTGGCAACTAGGATGTGAGATATTTTATCCAAGCTTCAAGGTCTCTAATGGTGATTTTGAAAATGAAAGAAGGGGGTAATATCTCGTATTTTAAAGAAAATGAACTGCCCAGCTGCCCCTTCATCGCGAACGCGACAGGGGCATCGCGTTCGCAAAGGCCAATGGCCCAGGCCTCAGGAGGCCCTTCTATGCGAATGCGAGAAGGGGTCCCGATCGCGAAGGCTAGCCGGGCTAGACCTACGCGAACGCGGTGGGACACAAGCAAACGCGAAGAACAAACGGACTGGGTCCCGTCTCAACCCTTCGCGAACGCGGAGGCGAAGGTGCGAACGCGAAGGTCAGGGGTCCAGACCATCGTGAATGCGGGGTGGGAAACCCGTAGAGAATCAGCATCCCCATCCCAATTGCTTCTTCGCAAACGCGGCTACCCTCCCGCGAACGCGAAGAAGGAAACCAGACAAAGAAATTTCTGGTTTCTTGAATATAGCTCCCGGGGGTCCAAAACTTACCCGAGCCCCTCGGGACCCCGTCTAAAGGCACTGGCAAGTCTGTATTCGTGATACGGACTCGCTTGAATTTCCGGAACGTGATAAACAACAAAAAAACTCATAATTTAACCCCAAAACCAAATTGAATCAAACTTAAGAACTTCAAGTTCTTGATTTCTATAACGATACGCCGAACTGACCTATACTACTCGAAATGACTTCAAATTTTGCAGGCAAGTCATAAATGACATAACGGAACTATTCCCGATCTCAAAACTCCATTCGAACCTCGATAACATAGAATCACGTTCCAAACCAAATTTCAAACTTAAGGAAATTCTGATTTCCATATTGGGCACCGAAATCTCCCGGGTCATAGAAATGCTCCCGGGCACCGAAATGCTCCCGGGCACCGAAATGCTCCCGGGCACCGAAATGCTCCTGGGTCACCGAAATGCCTAGCAAGTCCGAAATCATCATACGAATCTACTGAAACTATCGCAACTAAATTTCGAGGTCGTTTGCTAAAAAAGTTGACCGAAGTAAAACTTTGCCAAAAAACCAACCTTAAGGAACCAAGTGTTCCTATAGCACTCTAAACTCTTCCAAAAACCTGAACCACCCGTCCCCGAAATTCATAAATCACGAGAAGTCGCTATGGGAAGTTTCATTTAGGGGAACGGGGCCCTAATACGCAAAATGATCGGTTGGGTCGTTACACCTAACACCACACTTGCTAGGCAAGCCAATGTTAGAATTCGAGTAGCTAATTTCCTTTGATTATTTTCTTAAGCATCAATAAATAAATTTAAAGTAAACTTAATGTAAATGATTTCCAGTGATAAAATACTAAACAATTAAATAAAAACGAACCATGAGCTAATTATATAAATAGATCCAAAAACTACCCCAGAGTATGGTATCACAATTCACGAACTACTAAAGAATACTACAAATACTGGGCTGAAAGAATTAGTGTAACTGTTCTGAATATACTAAAACAGTTTTATAAAAATTGTCAGAAGACTCTTGGGATCTACGAACGCCGGCATATATACCTCGTGTCTCCGAATAAATAGAAGGATGCTCTAAAAATTCCTACTGCTGGCTAGTACCTGGATTTGCAAAAAACAGTACAGAGTGTAGTATCAGTACAATCGACCCCATGTACTGAGTAAGTGTCGAGCCTAACCTCGACGAAGTAGTGACGAGGCTACGGCGGGGCATTAACAACATATAAACTGTGATAATAATATATACAGTAACGCAATAAAATAATTTTACACGAACAAGACAAATATAACTGAGACAATAAATATAAAGCAAGAAGGTAATCTAAACAAATAATGAAGTACTGCAACAACAATGAAACAACTCAGCCACCTTTGCCATGCCTCAGCTATAACCAATCCTCAAGTAAATCTCCAAGTTTTCAACTTTACTTTAAAATAATCACATGTGCCAAATATAAGAAATATTGTAGAGTAAAACAAGAATTTCCAAATCATTTAAAGTTTAAAAATCAGTCAAATATCATTATTCCCCCTTTTCACTGTCTTGTTGCAGCGTGCAACCCGATACCACCTATTCACAATATCACAATCAATGTATTCACCCATATCACAATCAATGTATTTACCCATATCACAATCAATTATCCACCCTTATCACACCAATTATCCACCCTTATCAAACCAATTATCCACCCTTATCACACAATTTTATTCACTCATATCACACAAATTTATTCACCCTTATCACACCAATTTTTTATTTAAATAATTCAAACAGAAAACAGTATAGCCCCTAAGCTTTAAACAACAACATCCCACAATAATATCAGCCCGAATATATGTAATCACAATAACACTGTCAACCCAATTCACTCTTTACGTACCATGGTAGGATTAAGAGAACAACAATTATTTCCAACACACTTACAATGTCACGACCCAAATACTAATTCAAGTCACGATGGCGCACAACAGCGGGGTTAGGCAAGCCGATATAACCTTCACTAAGTGATACCCTTCCCATTCGGTCAAACAAATCAATAATTACCAGTCTAAAAAAACTAACATGATACTAGCCTTGAGTGAAGGTAACATCATAGTAAATACAAAGACGAAATAAAACATATACATAGATACAACACCCAAAACCCAAAATATATATACCGCGTGTATGCCAGGAACTAGTGTCACGAGTGTCACGGGCAACTACTGAATATACAATGACTACAATATATACAGGGTCTCAGTCTGAATGAAATAGACAGAGAGTATAACAAAATGAACTCTAGGGTGCTGCTATGAAGTCGCCCGGAAAATGGCTCACCGTGAAGTATGACCACGCTATCAATATCTAGCACCGTACCTGTACAGTCAAGTACAGAAAAGGAAAGAAAGTGCAGCATGAGTACATATATATAAATATGTACCTAGTGAGTATCCCGTCTAAACTCGAAGAGGTAGTGAAGAGAGTTCGACTCGATACTTACTAAGGTCCAGCAACATAATATAGAACAAGATAAGGCTAAAGCAAAAGGCATGCGAAACAGTAAACAGCAAGTATATGAACACATAATGTAACACAAGTAAGAACACCAAGTACCAGTTCCTCTTATCCAACAATACCTTGCCAATACTGTCATATGTGATCTAGACCCAGGTGTACATATACCGACACGGACAAGACAACCGGAAGGAGTCATAAGGTAGGTCATAAGGACTGAGGTCATAAGCTCCCCACGATCGCGAATCATACCTGCGACTCGTGTGTTGACTCCATAGTAAAAGCTCCCCACGATCGCGCATCATGTTTGCGACTCGTGTGCTGACTCAATAGTAATAACTCCCCACGATCGCGCATCATGCCTATGACTCGGGTGCTGACTCGATAGTAATAATCTCCCCACGATCGCGCATCATACCTGCGACTCGTGTGTTGAATCGATAGTAATAAGCTCCCCACGATCGCGCATCATGCCTGCGACTCGTGTGCGGACTCGATAATAATAATAGTATTTACATATAGGTACCTAAGGGTACCGACTCGACCGCGAACTCAACAGGATTGTGTCAATATCATATCACTGATAGCCAATTAAGATTTACCTCATCATATTTTACCTCTCCCATGTAAATTCAACAATAAACACAATTTATAATACATACAATGGTTCAAATAAGGCACGAAATGGCATGCTCGTGGGTCCTACGGCTACCCGATATAGCAATATAGTCGCCACGTGCGGAATCTCGTCACTTGGTACGTACGCGGCCCCCTCAACATGTACACATAGCAAACAAGTAACCTACAGGGACATTTCCCCCTTACAAGTTTGGAAAGGAGACTAACCTCGTGACGATATCACCCCTCAGATCAAGGATGCGCCCGAATCTCCGAAATTTACCCTCGACGGCTCGCAACTAACCAAACATGGTCTAATTGAATTAATTTAGGTTCCAAGAAGAAGAATTAACAAGAAGTCTTAAAATTAAACATTCTTGACCATTAAGGGAATTTCGACCCCAGGCCCACACGTTTGGATTTCGAAAATTCTTGAAGGAATCACCTACCCGAAGTCTAAGGATCGAAGTTATGTGATTTATACAAGGATTCATAGCCTCAAATTAATAATTCACCAATTTATTCAAAGCCGTAGAATTTCTATACATATTTTAAGATTTTTTTGATTCTTTAGGAATTAAATTGTTGAATTCTATGCATAATAGTGAAAAATAGAAGAGAATTACTTACCTCTACAGTGGGTGGTCGTGGGAGGTGTTGCTCAAACTTACATGCTCTCTAATGGAGGTTGATGGTGGATAAAAATGAAGAAAACCCATATTTTTGGACATTTAAAGGGGTTGACAACAGTGATTTCCGCACCTGCGACCTTGGGACCGCAGGTGCGGTCTCGCACCTGCGAGAATATCATTGCCCCTGCGGAAAAGGGCTTGGGACCCTGGCATCGCACCTGCGGAGAAGGAGTCCGCACCAGCGGTCCCGCATTTGTGGAAGAAGGGTCGCGCCTGCGATGGGGGTCGCACCTGCGAAGGCTGGACCGCAGGTGCGGACTCGCACCTGCGACTGAGAGACCACAGGTGCGGTCACACCAGAAGTAGCTGCACCAGCAATGGCTTTTGCTGGTTTTTGGCCTCGTGCGGGGTCTGGGAGGCACTTGGGCCCACCCGAGCCCCCGTCAAAACATACCAACAGGTCCCAGATCATAATACGGACTTGCTCGAGCCTACGAAACACTCATAACATCGCTAAAACTCAAAATCACCCTCCTAAACCCCTGAAATCATAACCTAATACTTTGAAATTTCTAGAACTCATTTCATTGCGCCGAACGGTCTATAGTACTCAGAATGACCTCAAATTTTGCACACAAATCATAAATTACTATTTGGAACTATGCCTAATCCCGGAATTCCATTCGGACCTCGATATCATAAAGTCCCGTTTCAAGCCAAATTCCAAACTTAAGGAAATCCTGATTTCCATTTCGGGCACCGAAATGCTCTCGGGTCGTCAGAAACCCGAGTCGAACATACGCCCAAGTCTGAAATCATCATACGGAGCTACTGGAGCTGTCAAAACTCGATTCCGAGGTCGTTTTCTCAAAATGATGACCGAAGTCAAATTTGGCCATATAGGCCAACCTTAAGGAACCAAGTGTTCCTAAACCACTCAAATCATTTCCAAATCCCGAACCACCCGCTCCCGCAAGTCATAAAGCACGAGTAGCCACTATGGAAGGTTTCATTTAAGGGAACGGGGTTGTAATACGTAAAACGATCGGCTGGGTCTTCACATACAACAACAATTAAACAAACGTTCGTCCTCGAACGGGTCTAGAATTGTACCGGAAGTGTTTAAAACCTGTGGATATCTCCTCTGCATGTTCTCCTCGGACTCCCAAGTCGCCTCCCGCTGGCTGGCCCCTCCACTGAACCTTACTCGCAGAAGCTGTCTTGGACCTCAACTGGCGGTCCTGTCTATCAATAATGGCCACTGGCTCCTCCTCGTAACTCAACTGCTCGTCCAACTGAATAGTGATATAATCAATCACGTGAGAGAAGTCGGCGTGATACCTCTGAAGCATGGATATGTGGAAAACTGGATGAACACCTGATAAGGCTGGAGGTAAAGCAAGATCATAAGCAACCTCTCTGACCCGCTTCAACACCTCAAAAGGACCAATAAACCTGGGGCTTAACTTGCCTTTCTTTCTGAATCTCATGACGCCCTTCATCGGTGAAACATTCAGCAGGACCTTGTCTCCCTCCATGAATGCTATATCACGCGCCCGCTGATCCGCGTAGCTCTTCTGCCTAGACTGAGTTGTGCGAAGCCTCTCCTGAATCACCTTCACTCTCTCCAAGGCATCTTTCACCAAATCTGTGCTATATAACTTGGCCTCGCCAGGCTCAAACCACCCAATGGGAGAACGACATCGCCGACCATATAGAGCCTCAAATGGAGCCATATCGATACTGGACTGATAGCTATTATTGTACGCAAACTCCGCCAAAGGCAAGAACTGGTCCCACTGACCTCCAAAATCAATCACACAGGCCCTGAGCATATCCTCTAATATCTGAAACGTACGCTCTGACTGGCCATCAGTCTGAGGATGAAATGCTGAACTGAGGGCTATCTGAGTGCCCATCTCACTGTGCAAAGCTCCCCAGAAGTACGAGGTGAACTGAGGACCTCGATCTGAGATGACAGATACCGGCACACCATGCAGTCGGACAATCTCTCTCATGAAAATCTGAGCCAACCTCTTTGAAGTATAAGTAGTAGCCACAGGAATGAAATGCGCTGATTTGGTCAGTCTATCCACAATGACCCAAACCGCGTCAACCTTCCGCAATGTCCGAGGCAACCCAACTACAAAGTCCATGTTGATGCGCTTCCACTTCCACTACGGAATGGGCATCTATTGAAGTAGGCCCCCTGGCCTCTGATGCTCGTACTTGACCTACTGACAATTAAGGCACCGAGCTACATACCGCACAATATCCTTCTTTATCCGCCTCCACCAGTAATGCTGCCTCATATCACGGTACATCTTCGTCGCCCCTGGATGAATAGAATACCTCGAACTGTGCCCCTCTGCTAGAATCCTCTCCCTCAGGCCATCAATATCAGGAACACACAATCTACCCTGGAGTCTCAGTACACCATCCTCGCCCAAGGTAATATTCTTGGCCCTACCCTGGACCACGGTATCTCGAAGCTGTACCAAACACGGGTCATCAAATTGTCGAGCCTTGATCTCTCCCAATACCGAAGACTGAGAAACCACATGAGCTAGAACTCGACGAGGCTCAGAAAGATCCAATCTCACCAGGAGATTGGCCAAGGACTGAATGTCCAAGGCTAGAGGTCTCTCCTCCGCTGCAATGTAAGCTAAACTGCCCATACTCGCTGCTCTCCTGCTCAAAGCATCTGCCACTACATTTTCCTTGCCCGGTTGATATAGAATAGTAAGATCATAGTCTTTTAACAACTCAAGCAATCTTCGCTGCCTCAGATTAAGGTCCTTCTGCTTAAATAAATGTTGCAAACTGCGATGATCAGTGAAGACCTCACAAGACACGCCATATAAGTAGTGTCACCAAATCTTCAAAGCATGAACAATCGTTGCCAACTCCAAGTCATGCACGGGATAGTTCTTCTCATGAACCTTCAGCTGGCGCGAAGCATAAGCAATAACTCTGCCATCCTGCATCAACACACATACTAACCCGACACGTGAAGCATCACAATATACAGTATACGACCTTGACTCGAAAGGCAATGATAGAACTGGATCTGAGGTCAATGCTGATTTGAGCTTCTGAAAGTTCGCCTCACAGTCGTCGCACCATCAAAACGGGGCATTCTTCTGAGTCAATCTGGTCAATGAGGCTGCAATAGAAGAAAACCCCTCCACGAACCGACGGTAATAGCCTGCTAAACCTAGAAAGCTCCTGATCACTGAAGCTGAGGTAGGACGTGGCCAACTCTTAACTGCCGCTATCTTCTGAGGATCAACCTTGATACCCTCTCCTGAAACCACATGCCCCAAAAATGCCACGGACTCCAGCCAAAACTCGCACTTGGAGAACTTAGAATATAGCTTCTGCTCTCGCAAGGTTTGAAGCACAACTCTCAAATGTTGCTCGTGCTCAACCAAGCTCCGTGAGTAGATCAATATATCATCAATGAAAACAATAATGAATGAGTCGATATATGGCCTGAATAACCTATTCATTAAGTCAATAAATGCTACTGGGGCATTAGTCAAGACAAAGGACATCACTAGAAACTAATAGTGACCATATCTTGTGCGGAATGCAGTCTTCAGAACATCAGAAGCCCGAATCTTCAACTGGTGATAACCCGATCTCAGGTCAATCTTAGAAAACACACGAGCACCCTGCAACTGATCAAACAAATCATCAATTTGCAATAGAGGGTACTTATTCTTGATGGTCACTTTATTCAACTGGCGGTAGTCAATGCACATTCGCATAGACCCATCCTTCTTCTTCACAAATAAGACTGGAGCACCCCACGGCGACACACTCGGCCTGATGAACCCCTTGGCCAACAACTCCTCAAGCTGCTCCTTCAACTCCTTTAGCTCCTTAGGAGCCATACAATAAGGGGGAATGGAAATAGGCTGAGTATCTGGAGCCAAATCAATACAGAAGTCAATATCTCGATCTGGAGGCATGCCTGAAAGATCTGCAGGAAACACATCTGAAGACTCCCGAACAACCGGTAGTGAATCAATGGTAGGAGACTCGGCGGTGGTGTCCCGCACATAAGCAAGGTAAGACAAACACCC
>ML293875.1:57916-74221 GCA_005239495.1 Nicotiana undulata | reverse complement strand
ACAATACAAAATCTAATGAGAAAAGGCTAAAATGAGTGGTAAAATCACCACTCATCAGCCGTACGCCACAACGCATTTTAAAGATACTCTTACGGGAACGGGTCGTACACCATGGCGGATTTTAAAGATACTCTTACAGAAATGGGCCATACGCCACGGTGGATTTTAAAGATACTCTTATGGGAACATACCGTGTGCCAAGGCAGATTTAAAGATACTCTTATGGGAACAGGTCGTACGCCACGTCGGATTTTAAAGATACTTTTATGGGAATGGGTTGTACGCCACGGAGGATTTAAATATTCACTTATGGGACGGGTCGTTTGATCCTCGGCAGTGCATAGATATAATGATACAATACATATATATCGAGTTAGCACACGAGTCGCAGGTATGATTCGTGATCGTGGGGAGATTTACGACCATTCAGTGTTTACATACTACCTTACGACTCCGGTCAGTTTTCTTATTCCTATGTACGTATAACTATTTGTTACCGTTTCATAGATATTGACTTGTCAGACATTCGAGGAAAAAGGAAGTGGGAACCGTTATTTACTTTGATAATTGAGGAAAAAGGGGGAGGAAATTAATATTTACCCATTTTCGGAAATTACTCGGATTTCCGTGCCTTATATGCACATCATTGCTTATCTGCCTTCACATGCCTACCACTTTAATTATATACTGTCATATTACTATTGTTGGACCTTAGTGAGTGTCGAGTCGACCTCTCGTCACTACTTTTTCGAGATTAGACGGGATACTCACTGGGTACATATATGTTTATGTACTCATGCTACACAATCTGTGCATTTTGTTCCACACGTACCTTCATAGTACCGAGGTTGATTTGGAGACTTACTCGAGCTGCAATCATCCGGAGACGTTCCGCAACTGACATAGTCTCCCTTCTATGTCTTTACACTGTATCTCTATTGCCTTTGTCCAATTTATTTCTCAGGATAAGAGTTGTATAATTGTATAAATTCTTAGAAATTTCTCATGTGCTTGTGTCACCGGGTTCTGGGGATGTGTCGGTATCTCTTTTATCATATTAAGTTTATTTCATGCCGTAGTTAATTTACGAGAATTTTTAATTATTTGGTTATGAAATGTAGAAAAAGGCATGTTTTCGAAAATGTTAAGAAGGAAGGTATTTCAACTGATTAAGGGGTTGGCTTGCCTGACAGTGGTGTCCGGCGCCATCATGGTCGTGACAACGTGGTATCAGAGCTCTAGGTTCCCCTAGGTTTCACGAGTCATGAGCAAGTCTAGTAGAGTCTTCTGGATTGGTACGGAGACGTCTGTACTTATCTTTGAGAGGCTACAAGGCTGTTAGGAGTACTTCCCTCCTTGATTCCTCATTGTGCGATTTGATTCCCTTAAGGCTTATGCCTATGTTTCCTCCCTACTCAATTTTACGCGTCGCGAAGCGCTTGTCGTGAATCGAGAGTTTGAGGAATTGTAATGGTGATACGGATATGGTGCGAGATGTTTTCCATGTGTAGCTAGTTAGGGTTGTTGTTGTTGCCCTGCAGAAGGATATTATATTGTTTCAGCTTAGTTGCTGTGTTTTTGAGAACCTTGAGACTGTGCTCAGATTGTTATGATGCTTATGATTGGTTATCGCGCAATGTTGATATGATGGTAGAATTATTTACCATATGTAGAGGCAATGAATGACCTGAAGGGGAGGTCTTCTCAGGGCATGATGTTGAGATTTCAGTATTTTAGTTCCGGCGGAGGAAAGGAACTTGGACTATGAAAGGTCCGGTTGGGATTGATAAAGTAGTATGACTTTGTGGTTTCAAGTGAGGTGGAATACTCACATGTAATGTGATATCGTCGCCATTGATCGAATGAAATGCGTTAATTTTGCCAGTGTTATGGTTCTTCAGTTGCGTTGGGTTAAAGTGTTGTGAAGCAGTGTTGAAGAAGCGGATGTCGGAGATCGTGGTGTGTGGTGGTTCGGAATTCAATAGCTACTTCTAGTGAAGACAGCTCGAGGAAGATGATCTTCGGAGAGTCTGAAATATTGGTAATGTGCTAGTTTAAGAGCTACGAAGGATGATATTGAATTGAGGCCGCAGTTGAGAAGCACGTGATGAAGGAAGCCACGAGAGACGTGTTGGATGTCGGCTAAATTTCTGAAAGGCCATGGGGAAGGAAAAGAAGTCAGGTAGTGCTTGAAGGAATTAGGTTAACAAAAGTGGGAGAGCGTCAACATAGTGGTGAGTTAGAAGGTATTGTGGCACGTTTAGTAGATGTCCATGAAAAGAGGACGAATTGGTAAAGTTGGTAAATGTGAACACGCTTAGGATGGGGTATTGATGTTGTAGAGAGTGTGCATTTCAGCATCGTTGGAAGATGTGAGTTGGTGATTTCCACGGGTGGGTTATTGTCTGTGTATAGGTTAGCGGTGGTGTGGTTAGCTAGTTTTCTGTAAGGGATCATAGCGGCTATTCGGTAGGAGGCAGAATGTGTGAATCATGCTAGGGATTTTGGGTATTTGGGGAGTGCTAATAGGAAAATTCGGAAGAGCTGGACGGGTTGGTTGAGCAAGGGCATGTTAGCAAGGAGAAAGGATGTCAACAGGGTCTTCAGTGGTCCAAGAGTAGCTTCGGGCTAAGTGGGGGAGTCCCATCACTTACAGTTGGGTTGTAGGATGGTGTTCTTACGGATTGGAAAGTTGTTACAGCTAAGGGGAAGATGATTGGAGTATCCTATGTTATTTTCAGCATGCAAGATAGTATGGAAGAAGTGAGAGAAGAGACTCCGGATTGTGCAAATGGCCATTTTAAAGGGTATGAGATGGGATGCCGGATTTTGGCTGCACGGTCTCGAGAATCAGGGTCACTCGGAATGAGTAAGGGTTGAGATGCTATGAGTTAAAGAGAGCCACTATTGTCTCCAAGGCAATTAAATATGATTAAAAAGAGGATGGATTTAGCTAGCCATGGTTAACATGGCACATGTTCAACAATGATTAGTCCGTCGGATGAATGTGTTTCTGTATGGAATGTGCAGATGTGTGTGGGGCTTGTCAGCCGTCGTAATAGATTTCTTTTGGGAGCATTCAAGTGCTATGGCTTGTCAGGTACATGCGGATTCAGGAAGGGTCATGGCGGTTCAGACCACTACGCATGAGTTGGCATGTGTTGTGTTGCTAAAAATTTGCCCGTGTGTTGTTATGGTTCTCGTGAATCAAGGTAGGTAAAAAATTTCTATATGATGAAGTGTTCACTCTATTAGTGGTTTAGGAATTATGATGAAATTCCTAGGATATTCCATGTCGGCATGTTGAGAGCAGTAGCCAGTGTGGAACTGGAGGTAAGGATCGAGATCGCGGTTCGGGGTTAACGAGGATTTCATGAGCTCGGAGGAGCAGGAGCAAAGGATTTGAATGTTTTGAATAACCTGGTGTTATCTTCAGTATTGCCTGAGATCGATGTTCGGTGAAAGAGGCTGGTGCCCTGGTCATGGGTTCCTGAGGTGTTTTGCAGCATTTGTGGGATCATAGTAAGGATGTGCAGACTTGTTACCTTGCGTGGAAAGTCGTGGGGGCTTGCCCGCAGAAAGATTTCATTAATGTGACTTGTAGTCACCTAAGGGATTTAAAGGATTAGACCAATGTATATAAGAATGTAATATTGCTTAATTGAGAATTTATTCTTGGAAGGCATTCGGTTCAGTCAATTGCGAGTTGTGGGGTGTCCGTCCCAGCTAGGATGGTTTTTCTTGTGTATTACGAGAAGAATTGGGGTATTATGGACCAGGTAAAGCTATTAGCTTAGTTCAGTGCAAGCGGGGTCGAATTGAAGTGTGTTACCGAATTGAAAGCGCGATTTTGGGCTTCACACAAGTCAGGTGTGTTCATTTCAGTATAGCGCTCCGCAGAGAAGGGGCATTGGACTATGAGATGTTGTCTCGTCTTCGTTGGTTCAGGTATATTGTGAATGTGCCGTATGAGTTGTGAAACGATTTGATAATTTCGTGGGTGTTGAGATTCCACGTAGGGATGTGGTTATGTGAGCAGAGCGGCTCTTTAGATTTAGGTTATATGTCGCACCTCAGTTGTGCTTGAGTTGGTAGTATGTGGCCCCATCAGTCTCCCCAGAATGGTATTATGCACTCAGCATTCTTGTGTCCAGTATTCAGTAATTCGTAATTTTGAGCAATTCAGCTCCGTGTTTATCCCTTTATGTAAATTTTATGATGGGATCGGGTGGCACGCCGCCACGGGTATGTTATTTTGATCGTGTTGCGCGCCGCAACAATGTGATGTTTAGTAGGGCTCCTACAATTATTATCCTTGTGTTTTACTTCCTGTATTTTGGGGAGAGTTATATTGGTTACGTGGGTTGAGTAGTCCTTTCCTAAGTCATTTCTTATGTGACATGTTCGCGTTGTGGCCTATTGGCGCAATGTGGCATCGTGTGTGGCTATTGGTCATCTCTAGGAGGATTTTCTGTCTGAACAGTTCATACTGTGTGAGACAAAGTTATGGAATCTGGGATCGGTGTGATGAGATTATGAGAAGTATACTACAAGTCAAATACCAATGTTTGATCCATAATGAGAAAGTGATCTAAGGCAAGCGAAATTATTTCAATGTTTGATTAACACGCGTCTTCTCCGTTGTGGTGGTATCGGCATCATATTAGCAGGATGTTGGTATATATCTTATAAATTGCACTAAGAGCATCGAATTCGTAGAATTTTGGCTATTAAGGTTTAGAGAGCGTCATTGTGGTCAACAGATGAACTATGCAGTGTAAGATGTCATTTCAGCAAAGGTATGCAGTTGTGTTCTGGTGCCTCGTGTTGTTATTGATACGTTATTCATGAATCAGAGCAGGCATGACAGAGAATTTCAAGAGTTGGTATTGAGTCCGGGATTTGCTGTATGGATAAAGGAAGTTATCTTCAAATTTTATCGAGTTTATGTGTTCAAATGAGTTGTGTCAACACGGGCAGGCGCACGAGGAGTTGGTCAGTGATCTCAGATATCTCAAGTGAAGGTCTTGGCACGTTCGAGGACGAACGTCTGTTTAAGTGGGGGAGAATGTAACGACCTGACTGGTCGTTTTGACCTCTAGCGCATCGTTCAGCAGTTGGAAGTCATGAACAACTCCATTTCAGGTATTGTGATTTGTGTGTATGGTCAGAATTGAAATTCAGAGTTAAATTTAAAGGAAAATTCTCATTTCGGAAGCCTTAAGTTGAAGAAATTAATTAGGATTTGAATTTTGAGCAAACGACCTCGGAATTAGGATTTAAAGGTTCCAGCAGGTTCGTATGATGATTTCGGACTTGGGCGTATGTTCGGGTCGGGTTTTGGATAACCCTGGAGCGTTTTGGCGTATATTGTGGAAATCAACATTTTTGAAGGAATTTCCTAAATTTGGCTTAAAGCGCATTTCAATGATTTTGATGTCCTTTTGGGGTTCCGAGTCTGTGAATAGCTCTGTATGGTGATTCTGGAGTTTGGAGCGCGATCATAAGTGAATTCGGATATCCAGAAGTCAATTCGAGGTTATTTGGCTAAAGTTAGAATTTGAAGGTTTTTGAAAAATTTGACCGGAAGTGGAGATTTTGATATCAGGGTCCGAATGCGATTCCGGAAGTTGGAGCATGTCCGCAATGTCGTATATGACGTGTGTGCAAAATTTGAGGTCAATCAGACGTGGTTTGATAGGTTTTGACATCGGATATGAAAGTTGGAAATTTCAAAGTTCATAAAGTTGAATTTTTATACGATTCGTGATTCCGACGTTGTTTAATGTGATTTGAAGCCTGGAGTTAGTTCGTGGGATGTTATGGGACTGAGTCGTGTGTTTGGACGGGGTCCCGGGGGTCTCGGGTGTGTTTCGGGGTAGTTTCGGGCCACTTTTCTCTATTTTGCTGTTGCTGGTTTCTGGTGCTGCTGGTGTTCTATGCAATCACAGCCCTTGTTGTGTAATCGCAGAGAAGAAATTTAGGGGAGCTGAGGTTTTGCCTATGCGATCGCGGAAACTAATGTGTGATCGCGATGAATCCTGGGGCTAGCTAGTGCCATCGCGGGCCGGATAATGCGTTCGCATAGGATAGTGAGTTGAGGGTGCAGGGAATTGGCTTGTGCGATCGCGGTTCGTGATGTGCGATCACGGAGGAGGCATCAGGTGACCTATGCGATCGCGGAGGCCTTCATGCGATCTCATAGAGGGTCAGAGCTTGGCAGTGTTGTTTTAAATCGGGATTTTTGGCATTTCCTTCATTCATTTCATGGCCATTGGCGATTTTGAAGAACAATTCAAGGGGGATTCCATCAAGCTTCAGAGGTAAGTTGTATCTACTTATTTCCAAGATTAAATACATGATTAATACCTAGATTTGGTATGAGAAATTGAAGAAATTTGGGGATTTTAGAAGGAAACCTAGAATTTGGTAAATTTGATTTTTAGCCACGAATTGAGCTTAATTATGGGAGTAAATGGTGTAAATGAATTAGTAAAGCTACGAGTAGAGGTTTTCTTCAAGAAATTTCGAATTCCGGGCACGTGGGCCCGAGGGCATTTTGGTCATTTCATTTAGCCGGGTTGAGGAACCTTGTAATTTGAATTCGTTATGATCAATTGAGTATATTTTCATTGAATTATTGTTATTTGGATAGTTTGAGGGTGCTGCGCATCCATTGAAGTCGTTGTAGAGGCTTGGAAGCCGGTGATGAATCTTCGAAGGGAAGTGAGTCTCCTTTCTAACCTTGTAAGAGGGAATTGTCCCCTTAGGTGTTCCACATACTATATGTAATTGGTTGCAGGGGCTACGTACGTACCAAGTGACGAGAGTCCGTACGTAGCGGCTATTATTGCTATGTCCAGGTAGTTAGGCCCCTATCATGCCTTGTGTTCTTCTTGTAATAACTTATATGTTGTGTTATGAGATCCTGTTATGTGTGATTTTGTTTCTCTGAGACTTATGGATTTTAAATAATATGAAAAGAATTGTTTTACGGAAAATATTATGGAAGGAATTGTTTTACGAAAAAATAACATGAAATGAAATGACTTACGGGAAGTAATATGACAGAAATTGTTTTATGGAAGGTATTATGAAAAGAAAAGAATATTGTGTGTGCATGTGACCCTTTCGAAAATTTACATTCCGCGAGCAGAGTGTGTCTTCCCCTACTCTTATGGGATCGGTTCGTACGCCACGACGAATTTTAAAGATACTATTATGGGAACGAGCCGTACGCCACGACGGATTTTAAAGATACTCTTATGGGAACTGGCCGTACGCCATGGCAGATTTTTAAGATACTCTTATGGGAACGGGCCGTACGCCACGACGGATTTTAAAGATACTCTTAAGGGAACGGGTCATACGCCACGACGGATTTTAAAGATACTCTTATGGGAACGGGACGTACGGCACGACGGATTTTAAAGATACTCTTATGGGAACGGGTCGTACGCCATGACGGATTTTAAAGATACTCTTATGGGAACGGGCCGTACTCCGCAACGGATTTAAAGATACTCTTATGGGAACGGGCCGTACGCCACGGCGGATTTAATGATGCAATTATGGGACGGGCCGTTCGATCCTCGATAGTGCATAAATATGATGATACAATACATATATATCGAGTCAGCACACGAATCGCATGTATGATTCACGATCGTGGGGAGCTTTACGACCATTCAGTGTTTATATACTACCTTACGACGCTGGTCGGTTGTCTTATTCCTATGTACCTATAACTATTTGTTACTATTTCATAGATATTGACTTGTCAGACATTCGAGGAAAAAGGAAGTAGGAACCGTTATTTACTTTGATAATTGAGGAAAAGGGGGTGGAAATTGTTATTTACCTATTTTTGAAAATTACTCGGATTTCAGTGCCTTATATTCACATCGTTGCTTATCTTCCTTCACATGCCTACCGCTTTCATTATATACTGTCATATTACTATTGTTGGACCTTAGTGCGTGTCGAGTCGACCTCTCATCACTACTTCTTAGAGATTAGACGAGATACTCACTAGGTACATATATGTTTATGTAATCATGCTACACTTTTTGTGCATTTTGTTTCACATGTACCTTCATAGTATCGAGGTTGATTTGTAGACTTACTCGAGCTGCAATCATCTGGAGACGTTCCGCAGCTGACAGAGTCTCCCTTCTATGTCTTTACATTGTATCTCTACTGCCTTTGTCCAATTTATTTCTCGGACAAGAGTTGTATAATTGTATAAATTCTTAGAAATTTCTCATGTACTTGTGTCACTGGGTTTTAGGGATGTGTCGGTATCTCTTTTATTATATTACGTTGATTTCCTGCCGTAGTTAATTTACGAGAATTTTAATTATTTGGTTATGAAATTTAGAAAAAGGCATGATTTCGAAAATGTTAAGCATGAAGGTATTTCAACTGATTAAGGGGTTGTCTTGCCTGACAGTGGTGTCCGGTGCCATCACAACCCATAGGTTTTGGGTCGTGACAACGTGGTATCAGAGCTCTAGGTTCCTCTAGGTTTTACGAGTCATAAGCAAGTCTAGTAGAGTCTTGCGGATCGGTACGGAGGCGTCTGTACTTATCTTCGAGAGGCTACAGGGCTGTTAGGAGTACTTCCCTCCCTGATTCCACATCGTGCGATTTGATTCCCTTAAGGCTTATGCCTATGTTTCCTCCCTACTAAATTTTACGTGTCGCGAAGAGCTTGTCTTGAATCGAGAGTTTGAGGAATTGTAATGGTGCTACGGATATGGTGCGAGATGTTTTCCATGTGTAGCTAGTTAGGGATGTTGTTGTTGCCGTGCAGAAGGATATTATGTTGTTTCAGCTCAGTTGCTGTGTGTCTAAGAACCTTGAAACTGTGCTCATTGTTATGATGCTTATGATTGGTTATCGCGTAGTGTTGATATGATGGTAGAATGATTTACCATATGTAGAGGCAATGAATGACTTGAAAGGGAGGTCTTCCCAGGGCATGATGTTGAGATTTCAGTATTTTACTTCCGGCGGAGGAAATGAACTTGGACTATGAAAGGTCCGATTGGGATTGATAAAGTAGTAAGACTTTGTGGTTTCAAGTGAGGTGGAATACTCACCTGTGATGTGATATCGTCGCCATTGATAAAATGAAATGCGTTAATTTGGCCGGTGTTATGGTTCTTCAGTTGCGTTGGGTTAAAGTGTTGTGAAGCAGTGTTGAAGAAGCGGATGTTGGAGATCGTGTTGTGTGGTGGTTCAGAATTTAATAGCTACTCCTAGTGAAGACAACTCGAGAAAGATGATCTTCGGAGAGTCTGAAATTGTGGTGATGTGCTGGTTTAAGAGCTACGAAGGATGATATTGAATTGAGGCCGCAGTTGAGAAGCATGTGATGAAGGAAGTCACGAGAGACGTGTCGGATGTCGGCTAAATTTCTTAAAGGCCAAGGGGAAGGAAAGGAAGTCAGGTAGTGCTTGAAGGAATTAGGTTAACCAAAGTGGGAGAGCGACAACATAGTGGTGAGTTAGAAGATATTGTGGCGCGTTTAGTAGATGTCCATGAAAAGCGGACGAATTGGTAAAGTTGGTAAATGAGAACATGCTTAGGATGGGGTATTGATGTTGCAGAGATTGTGCATTTCAGCGTCGTTAGAAGATGTGAGTTGGTGATTTCCACATGTGGGTTATTGTCTGGGTATAGGTTAGCGGTGGTGTGGTTAGCTAGTTTTCGGCAAGGGATCATAGTGGCTATTTGGTAGGAGGCAGAATGTATGAATCATGCTAGGGATTTTGGGTATTTGGGTAGTGCTGATAGGAAAATTCGGAAGAGCTGGACGGGTTGGTTGAGCAAGGGCATGTTAGCAAGGAGAAAGGATGTCAGCAGGATCTTCAGTGGTACAAGAGTAGCTTCGGGCTAAGTGGGGTAGTCCCATCACCTGCATCTGGGTTGTAGGATGGTGTTCTCATGGGGTTGCGGATTGTCGACGTATTGGAAAGTTGTTACAACTAAGGGGAAGATGATTGGAGTATCGTATGTTATTTTCAGCATGCAAGATAGTATGGAAGGAGTGAGAGAATAGACTCCGGATTGTGAAAATGGCCATTTGAATGGGTATGAGACGGGCTGTCGGATTTAGGAAGCACGGTCTCGAGAATCAGGGTCACTCGGAATGAGTAAGGGTTGAGATGCTACGAGTTAAAGGGAGCCACTATTGTCTCCGAGGCAATTGAAGATGATTAAAAGGAGGATGGAATTGGTTAGCCATGGTAAACATGGCACATGTTCGGCAGTGATTAGTCCGTCGGGTGAATGAGTTTGTGTATGGAATGTACAGATGTGTGTGGGGCTTGTCATCCTTCGTAATAGATTTCATTTGGGAGCATTCAAGTGCTATGGCCTGTCAGGTACAGGCTGATTCCGGAAGGGTCATGGCGGTTCAGACCACTACTCATGAGTTGGCATGTGTTGTGTCGCTGAGAATTCGCCCGTATGTTGTTATGGTTCTCGTGAATCAAGGTAGTTACAAAGTTTCTATATGATGAAGTGTTCACCCTATTAGTGGTTTAGGAATTAGGATGAAATTCCTAGGATATTCCATGTCAGCATGTTGAGACCTGCAGCCAGTGTGGAACTGGAGGTAAGGATTGAGATCGCGGTTCGGGGTAAACGAGGATGTCATGAGCTCGGACGAGCAGGAGCGAAGGATTTTAATGTTTAGAATAAGGTGGTGTTATGATCAGTGTCGCCTGAGATCGATGTTCGATGAAAGAGGCTGGTGTCCTGGTCATCGATTCCTGAGGTGTTTTGCAGCATTTGTGGGATCATGAGTAAGGATGTGCAGACTTGTTACCTTGCGTGCAAAGTCGTGGGGGCTTTCCCGTGGAAAGATTTCATTAATGTGACTTGTAGTCACCTAAGGGATTGAAAGGATTAACCAATGTATATAAGAATGTAATATTGCTTAATTGAGAATTTATGCCTGGAAGGCGTTCTATTTAGTCAATTGCGAGTTGTGGGGTGTCCGTCCCAGCTAGGATGGTTGTTCTTGTGTATTATGAAAAGAATCGGGGTATTATGGACCAGGTGAAGCTATTAGCTTAGTTCAGTGCAAGCGGGGTCGAATTTGAAGTGTGTTACCGAATTTAAAACAAGATTTTGGGCTTCACACAAGTCAGGTGTTTTCATTTCAGTATAGCGCTCCACAGAGAAGGGGTGTTGGAATATCATATTTTGTCTCGTCTTCGTTGGTTCAGGTATATTTTGAATGTGCCGTATGATTTGTGAAACGATTGAATAATTTTGTATGTGTTGAGATTCTGCGTAGTGATGTGGTTATGTGAGCAGAGCGGATCTTGAGATTCAGGTTATATGTCGCACCTCATTTGTGCTTGAGTTGGTAGTATGTGGCCCCATAAGTCTCCCCAGAACGGTATTATGCACTCAGCATTCTTGTGTCCAGTATTCAGTAATTCGTAATTTTGAGCAATTCAGCTCCGTGTTTATCTCTTTATGTAAATTTTATGATGGGATCGGGTGGCACGCCGCCACAGGTATGTTATTTGGATCGGGTTGCGCGCCGCAACAGTGTGATGTTGAGTAGGTCTTCTACAATTATTATCCTTGTGTTTTACATCCTGTATTTTGGGGAGAGTTATATTGGTTACGTGGGTTGAGTAGTCCTTTCCTAAGTCATTTCTTATGTGACATGTTCGAGTTGTGGCCTATTGGCGCATTATGGCATCATGTGTGGCTGTTGGTCATGTCTGGGAGGATTTGCTGTCTGAACAGTCTATACTGGGTGAGACAAGGTTATGGAATGGAATCTGGGATAGGTGTGATGCGATTATGAGAAGTATACTACAGGTCAAATACCAGTGTTTGATCCATAATGAGAAAGTGATCTAAGGCAAGAGAAAGGATTTCAATGTTTGATTAACTCTGCAGTTGGTTACTAACGTCTACGCGTCTTCTCTGTTGTGGTGATATCGACATCATATTAGCAGGATGTTGGTATATATCTTATAAATTGCACAAAGAGTATCGGATTCGTAGAATTTTGGCTATTAAGGTTCAAAGAGTGTCATTGTGGTCAACAGATGGACTATGAAGTGTATGGTGTTGTTTCAGCGAAGGTACGCAATTGTGTTCTAGTGCCTCGTGTGGTAATTGATACGGTATTCATGAATCAGAGCAGGCATGGCGGAGAATTTTAGGAGTTGGAATTGAGTCCGGGATTTGCTATATGGATAAAGGAGGTTATCTTCAGATTTTATCAAGTTTATGTGTTTAAATGAGTTGTGTTCGCACGGGCAGGCGCACGAGGTGTTGGTCAGTGATCTCAGATATCTCAAGTGAAGTTCTTGGCACGTTCGAGGACGAACGTCTGTTTAAGTAGGGGAGAATGTAACGACCCGACCGATCGTTTTAAGCTCTAGCGCATCGTTCAGCGGTTGGAAGTCATGAACAACTCCATTTCAGGTATTGTGATTTGTGTGTATGGTCAGAATCAAAATTCAGGAAGTGCAGAGTTAATTTAAAGGAAAATTCTCATTTCGGAAGCCTTAAGTTGAAGAAATTGATTAGGATTGGAATTTTGAGAAAACGACTTCGGAATCAGGATTTGAAGGTTCCAGCAGGTTCGTATGATGATTTCGGACATGGGCGTATCCAGGTCGGGTTTTGGATAACCCGGGAACGTTTTGGCGTATATTGTGGAAATCAACATTTTTGAAGGAATTTCCTAAATTTGGTTTAAAGTACATTTAATTGATTTTGTTGTCCGTTTGGGGTTCTGAGTCTGGGAATAGCTCCGTATTGTGATTCTTGAGTTAGGAGCGCAATCGGAAGTGATTTCGGATATCCGGAAGTCAATTCGAAGTTATTTGGCTAAAGTTAGAATTTGAAGGTTTTGGAAGAATTCGACAGGAAATGGAGATATTGATATCGGGGTCGGAATGTGATTACGGAAGTTTGAGCAGGTCCGTAATGTCTAATATGACTTGTGTGGCAAATTTGAGGTCAATCGGACGTTGTTTGATAGGATTCGACATCAGATGTGAAAGTTGGAAATTTCAAAGTTCATAAAGTTGAATTTTTATGTGATTCGTGATTCCGGCACTATTTAATGTGATTTGAAGCCTCGATCTAGTTCGTGGGATGTTATGGGACTGAGTCGTGTGTTTTGACGGGGTCCTGGGGGTCTCGGGTATGTTTCGAGATGGTTTCGGGCCACTTTTCTCTATTTTGCTGTTGCTGGTTTCTGGTGCTGCTGGTGTTCTATGCGATCGTAGCCCTTGCTATGCGATCACAGAGAAGAAATTTAGGGGATTTGGGGTTTTGCCTATGCGATCGCGGAAACTGATGTGCGATCGCGATGGAGCCTGGGGATGGCTAGTGCGATCGTGGGCCGGATGAAGCCTGAGGGTGCAGGGAATTAGCTTGTGCGATCGCGGTTCATGAGGTGCGATCACGGAGGAGGCAGCGCGTGATCTATGCGATCGCGGAGGCCTTCATGCGATCGCATAGAGGGTCAGAGTTGGGCAGTGTTGTTTTAAATCGGGATTTTTGGAATTTCCTTCATTAATTTCATGGCCATGGGCGATTTTGAAGAGCAATTCAAGGGGGATTCCATCAAGCTTCAGAGGTAAGTTATATCTACTTATTTCCAAGATTAAATACAGGATTAATACCTAGATTTGGTATGAGAAATTGAAGAAATTTGGGGATTTTTGAAGAAAACCTAGAATTTGGTAAATTTGATTTTTTAGCCTCGAATTGAGCTTAATTATGGGAGTAAATGGTGTAAATGAATTAGTAAAGCTACGGGTAGAGATTTTCTTCAAGAAATTTTGAATTCCGGGCATATGGGCCCGAGGGCATTTTCTTCATTTCATTGAGCCGGGTTGAGGAACCTTGTAATTTGAATTTGTTATGATCAATTGAGTATATTTTCATTGAATTATCGTTATTTGGATAGTTTGAGGGCGATGAGCATCCATTGAAGTCATCCTAGAGGCTTGGAAACTGGTGATAAATCTTAAGAGCGAGGTGAGTCGCCTTTCTAACCTTGTAAGAGGGAATTGTCCCCTTAGGTGTTCCACATGCTATATGTAATTGGTTGTCGGGGCTACGTACGTAACAAGTGACTAGAGTCCGTACATAGCGGCTATTATTGCTATGCCAGGGTAGTTAGGCCCCACATCATGCCTTGTGTTCTTCTTGTAATAACTTATATGTTGTGTTATGAGATCCTGTTATGTGTGATTTTGTTTCTCTGAGACTTAAGGATTTTAAATAATATGAAAAGAATTGTTTTACGAAAAATATTATGGAAGTAATTGTTTTACGGAAAAATAACATGAAATGAAATGACTTACGGGAAGTAATATGACAGAAATTGTTTTATTGAAGGTATTATGAAAAGAAAAGAATATTGTGTGTGCATGTGACCGTTTCGAAAATTTACATTCCATGAGCGAAGTGTGTCTTCCCCTACTCTTATGGGATCAGGCCGTACGCCACGACGGATTTTAAAGATACTCTTATAGGAACTGGCGTACGCCACTGCGGATTTAAAAGATACTCTTATGGGAACGGGCCGTACGCCACGACGTATTTTAAAGATACTCTTATGGGAACAGGCCGTACGCCACGGCGGATTTTAAAGATACTCTTATGGGAACGGGCCGTACGCCACAGTGGATTTTAAAGATACTCTTATGGGAACAGGCCGTACGCCACAACAGATTTTAAAGATACTCTTATGGGAACGAGTCGTACGCCACGTCGGATTTATAGATACTCTTATGGGGACGGGTCGTATGCCACAACGGATTTTAAAGATACTTTTATGGGAACGGGTCGTATGCCACGGCGGATTTAAAGATGCACTTATGGGACGGGCCGTTCGATCCTCGGCAGTGCATACATATGAATATATAATACATATATATCGAGTCAGCACACGAGTCGCAGGTATGATTCGCGATCATGGGGAGCTTTACGACCATTCAATGTTTATATACTACCTTACGACTCTGACAAATTGTCTTATTCCTATGTACGTATAACTATTTGTTACCGTTTCATAGATATTGACTTGTCAGACATTCGAGGAAAAAGGAAGTGGGAACCGTTATTTACTTTCATAATTGAGGAAAAGGGGGGTGGAAATTGTTATTTACCTATTTTCGGAAATTACTCGGATTTCAGTGCCTTATATTCACATCGTTGCTTTTCTACCTTCACATGCCTATCGCTTTCATTATATACTGTCATATTACTATTGCTGGACCATAGTGAGTGTCGAGTCGACCTCTCGTCACTACTTCTTCGAGATTAGATGGGATACTCACTGGGTACATATATGCTTATGTACTCATGCTACACTTTCTGTGCATTTTGTTGCACAGGTACCTTCATAGTACCGAGGTTGATTTGGAGACTTACTCGGGCTGCAATCTTCCGGAGACGTTCCGCAGCTGACAAAGTCTCCCTTCTATGTCTTTACATTTTATCTCTATTTCCTTTGTCCAATTTATTTCTCGGACAAGAGTTGAATAATTGTATAAATTCTTAGAAATTCCTCATGTACTTGTGTCACCGGGTTCTGGGGATGTGTCGGTATCTCTTTTATTATATTAAGTTCATTTTCTGTCGTAGTTAATTTACGAGAATTTTTAATTATTTGGTTATGAAATGTAAAAAAAGGCATGATTTCGAAAATGTTAAGAAGGAAGGTATTTCAACTGGTGTCCGGCGCCATCACAACCCATAGGTTTTGGGTCGTTATACCAAGTGTTGACTCGAGAGATAAAATTATGTTGAGTCAAACAGTTCATGTGCCATGTGTGTTAGTCTTTGTGTAAATAATTCTTGTGTTTACTCATGTCATCTACAACTTGCCCGGTTGGTCTTTTAGTGCTAATGATAATTATATTTGGTTGGAGAAATGACCTTAGGCAGTTTTTGTGTTATTTGAAAACCCACTTAGCCTTTCAAGCTACTCATTGTATAAATATTATAACTAGTCACCCCATTTGATCTTTCAACCTTTTCTTGGCCAACTCATTACAAACCTTACCCCTTTTGTAAAATAATTACTTCTTTGAACCCGTCCCTCCTTGAACAAGTGAGAATGAGGCTAAAAGCCTAAGTTGGGGGTGTGGTATGAAGTGGAAATTTATAAGGTTGTACATTGAGTGTAGGACCGTATACCTCCAAATATTCACATGAATTTATTCAAGCTCCAAAAGAAAAACACAAAAAAAAAAAGAAAAAAAAAGAAATATATATATATATATATATATATATATATAT